>JBBPDC010063837.1:0-10920 GCA_037974485.1 Hemigrammopetersius urotaenia
CGATAGCCGAGTTCCCAAAAGAGACGGTGAGATCATGGCTTGGTGATGGACTCCCTTTGATGAAGAGGAGCTCGGTCTTGCTAAGGTTCAGCTTGAGGTGGTGAAGAAATGTCAGCCAGACAGTCTGAGATGCGAGTTGAGGCCTGGTTGTCATTGTAAGGAAAAGAGAGAATAAGTTGTGTACCAGGTGTTGGGATGCCTACAGTAGAGACACCAAACCACGTCCAAATGTGTTCTGAGTGTTTATATGGAATGTTGATGACAGTAATATAGCAGCACATATGGTGTGCGTCAGTTTTCTTTTGGGACTATTTTGCCTCAGTGTGACCATCTATCTCATCATGCATGCAATGGATTCCACCTACTAGTTAGGAACCTCCCCAATCACTGGGAGGTTTCTCATTGGCCGCCTCAACACGCTTGGAGGAGAACACTAACATACACTCACCCTAGCTAGCAACATGCTGAGAAAGGGATCTTCAGAGTTCTGATCTGGCAGTGGCAATGAGGTGTTTAAACCACACATTTAGGAGGTTTAAAATGTTATGTTTTAAGTGGGCAGTGGGCTTACAAATGCTTGCAGAAGAAAAAATGGTCTAGAGAATTTCTAGAGCCCTGTGACGAAAAAAATCTAGGAGTAAGACAGAGCTCTCTCCTCTCAGAGCTTCTTTCCGATCACTTTGTGTGACTAACAAGGCGTGAGAGGGGGAGCTAATCTTGTAGTGAGATTATGCTTATAATGCTGATGTGCTGGAAAAGCAACATTTGGGTTAAAGCTGGGCCAAACAAACAGAATTATAATTATGATTATGATTATTCTTCTTCATCTTCTTGTTATTATTATCAGTAATATTATTACTGCTTAATCAAGTGTTATTGTTTGATTAAGCGCTCAATTCTGTAACAAACTGCATTAGAACTACTATACAAAACACCCAAAACAAACACTTTAACAAGTAAAACGACTTATTTTTTTTCTCAGAAATGTAAACATGATTCCTGGTTAAATGATTAAAAACAAACCTGAATGATTTTTGAAATTGTAAGTAGATATTTAATAGGGGTGGTGAGAATGTCTTGGGTTCTGTTTCTGGCCGGAGAAGCTGGGGGTAGTTTGCAGGTTCTCTCTATCTGTGTGGCACTCCAGTTTCCTTTCACAATCTAAATACATGCAAGTTAGGCAAGTTAGAATGGAGATGCTAAATAGCTCAGAGGTGTGAGCACGAGTGTCTGCTCTGTCATGGACTGGTTACCTGTTCAGGATATTTGTTTGTCTTTGAATGCTGGGACAGGCTCCAGCATCCCCTGCAGTCCTGCAAGATAAGCAGTCCTCATCACAACACACTACACAGTAACGTTACATACCAAGGGCACCCACATATAATGAACAAACACCTTGTTGTGTTTTAGTAAAACAAATTCCTAAAAATGCCTATTTTTATAGTGTGAACTCTAAATATTCCCCCAGATATGCTCCCAGAACACTTTCATTTCATTTTAAAACACCGTTTAATGAATCTACCTTAAAGAAAATGTAAAGGTAAAGCTGTATTCACCTCTTTAAACTAAATTTACAGTAATAAAAACACAGGACTTTAAGACGGACAAAACGAAAAACAAGAGAAACACTGAGACGATCCACGAGATTCTGGTCTGCAGCTGCCACAGATGATTCAAACGGCAGAAACAAGGAGAAATAAGTAAATAAATAATCAGAAAACTGTATTAATCCTGGTGGAATTGCTTAAAATTGCTTAAAAACTGCCTCTAAGTAAACCTCCCGCCTCTAAGTACAGTGAGCTTGGGATGCTCTAAATCAGCAGCAAGGAGACATAAATAATGTTCTCGGATTGGCTACTTTCATATTCACTTTGGCTACTTATATTTTATATGGACATGTAGCTCAATTTGCATTCATATTTATATTACAAAATTAGTAAATTAAATATCTCAATTTTTAGCCATTTTGATTCTGCAAGGACCATCAGAAATCTGAATTTTGCGTGATTATTGTTATAATGATAAACATAAACAGTCAAAATTGAGTTGGAACAATAATTTTTTTATAACTTCAATTATAAACTAAGCTTTCTTCTCCCATAAAATCAACATTCTGGAGATCCAAGGTCGTGTTACAACAGCGATGATACATTTATAATATACAGATATTTTACATAATATAGTCTTAAAACTGTGTGTGTGTGTGTGTATACTTCCACTAAACACACAGCATCCACACATAAAAAGCACAAGGACACGCCATAATGCCCCAAACCACCACAGTAGCCTGTCTGGACTCTCAGAGTGAGTAATGGTGTCAGGCCTGACCTCTTGATGGCACCTGAGGGGTCCCATGTGTTCATGTGCTCTTCCGTGATCGGGGTTTCTTGTGGAACTTGCCTGTGGTTTTCTGTTTCCCAGTTCAGTGCGGTGCTCATATTTCAGAGCTCTGGAGGTTCACGAAGGCATCCAAGAACATAAAGTGAAGACAGTGTCAGCATCAGGTTTCTCCCCACATTGCTGGGCGTCCTCACCCAAATGCCGCTGAACTGCACTGTTTTTATGATTTTAGGTGTTTTATGGAGGCTGTTTTAGCTGTGCATGGATGAAGTCTAGGACTCCTTTCGGCTGTGGTGTAATTTAAAGGAAACAGCTGTTTGTATTATTTAAAATACTGTCCAACATGTGACATCTTTTACTTTGGACTTATGACTATAAACAAAAAGTACATATTAATATTAAGTGAACTAAAAGGGAAAAAAGTGTTCAAACACCCCAAATCATGATGTGCCCATCACCATAGTTTACTGTGGGTGTGTTTCTTGGGAACAACCCTAGTTTCTCTAAACTTAAAGAATTCTTTTCCGGGGACTGCTGGCTTCTCTCTTACCTTCCTTACCATCTTTGCAATGGTCCCATGCAATTTGTATTGTATTGGCTCATATTTCTAAATATTATGTGCATTTTTGTTTCCTTTCATTGATACATATTTATTACTGTCAATATGAATTACATTATTTATCAACTATTTACAAGGTTTTCAAAGAGCACATCAATAAATTATAAACCTCTTCGTAAGGCAGAGGTTGGTCTCCGGGAGGATGACTAGACTTGGTATTGTATTGAGTTTATCAAATGTTCCATACTGTGACCTCAAAAAATCGGAGCTGAGAGAACACATTCAACCAATTTTCATCGCTTTAAAAGCCACAGACGTGGCGAAGACCATCGCAATAACAGCTGCTCCTTAAAGAGAAGGGTTAAAAATAGCGCTTGTGCTTCAGATTTTGACAGATGGACTCGTTCTGGCCTCTGGGATGTATTGCGAGGGGAGCCAAGTGTCAGCTGCGTCTGTTGATTAGCCTAATCACTTGCAGCCTTTAGCGAAGTTACTTGCTAATATCCACGTGATTATAGAGCGGAGCAGAACAGAACAAGCTGGAGGAAGGTCAATTAAATACTCTCCATAAAAACAACATCCAAAGGCCAAAAAAATGTCTGAAAAGAAGGCAGAGCACTTTCGGAAGAACCAGCAGAACTGGAGGAAATTTGCAGTCTGAGATTTAGAAGGATGGGCAGATGCACCTTTGAAATACATTCAATGAAGATGTCTGGAAGCTGGGTTTAGCCTCACAAGAGAAATGAGATCATCCGATGATAAAAGAGAGGACAGTTAGTCACTCTGGCTCTGACAGTGAGGGGGCGGGGATGATGTCAGTTAAGTCGCATATGCTAACCTGGGTTCTTATTGCAACATGCGCTGGCTCAAAGAACGGAATTAACGCTACGTGTTTGTAGACGGACTGCTTAAAGTGGTACACACACGCTGTTATCTAGAACCTGAAGACCAGAAGCACAAAGTGTAAACTTCAGTTGTAAAAGCTAACAGCTACAGCCCTAAACTGTTTTGCTGTTATATGTGCCCCCCTAAAACACACTGGCACCACCTCAGCCCCCCTGGTAATTGTGGTCTAGAACTGCCACTGCACATGGTGCAGCCATGACCTAAAGGTTAAAGAAACTAGTTTGATTACTTGCAGAGACAGGACTGTCAGGAGTGGGGAGTGCATGAACAGTACTTTCCCTGCTGAAGTGCCCTTGAAGTTACCCCTAGCTCTTTATCCCAGAGGTACTTAGTTGGGTTGAGGTCAGGGCTCCATAAAGACCACTGGTGTTCCTCCACATCCAGTTTGTCTTTATGGACCTCGCTTATCATGCTGGAAAGTGTCTTCCCCAAACTGTTGACACAATGTCAGAAGAATATAAAATATCTCTGTAAAAATATCTCTTTTATTACCCTTCAATAAAACTAAGGGCCAAGCCCAAATCCTGAATACCTGCCCCAGCCCATTATTCCTCCTCTACCAAACGTATTGCTGGCACTGTGAATCAGAATCAGAACCAGAAAACTTTATTGATCCTGGAGGAAATTGCTTAGTTATTAACTGCAAAGACACACAGAGACACAGAGACAAGAAAAACATAAAATATAATGCCTAAATATAAAATCTTAAGAAAAAAAGAATATAAAATATAAAAATATTATATGCTATAAACAGAAATGCTGTGTATAAATACTACATGTAACACAGTTAAGTGAAATCTACCAACACAAGTATGTTATTGCGCTTAATAGAGAAAAGTAGAAATAATAAGTAATAAAAGTAATATTGACATAAGCAGTGATATTGCACATGAAGACTATTGCACATAATCCTAATAAGATATTGCATATAAGTGGTTCAGCACCCATTTAGAAAACATCACATGATATAGCACACAGAGTAAGACAACTGCACATAATGATAGTATACTGCTCAAATAAATAAAGGGAACACTTAAACAACACAATGTAACTTCAAGTCAATCACATGTTTGTGAAATCAAACTGTCCACTTAGGAGGCAACACTGATTGTCAATGAGAGAGTGTAGACAGTAAATCAGTGTTGCTTCCTAAGTGGATAGTTTGATTTCACAGATGTGAGATTGACTTGAAGTTGCATCGTGTTGTTTAAGTGTTCCCTTTATTTTTTTGAGCAGTATATTTAACACCCAATAAGAACATTTCATAGTACTGCACAAGGTAGACTGTTGCACATCATAGCAAAAATAATGCACATAGTCCTCCAGTAAGTAACATTCTCCCAATATCCACCAAACCCAGATTCATCCATCAGACTGTCAGGTGGTGAAGTGTGAGCATGACTCCAGGGAATATAATTTTATTGCTCTGGAGTCCAGAGGTGGTGTGCCAGCTGGCACTTTGGCATAATGATGTTAGACTTGTGTGCAGCTGCTCGGTCATAAAAACCCATTTCACAAAGCTCTTATATTCAGCACTCTCAGTATTTGGTCTACCTTTGGATGAGCTGTTGTTGCTCCAAGTTGTTTCTGTTTTAAAACAATAGCACTTACATTTGTCTGGGGCAGCTCTAGTAGAGCAGATAATTCACAAGCTGATTGGTGGACAGGTGTTCTATTGCCAGAATGTGAACATGGAGCCTGATTTCATGCACCTGTTGGCAAAACACATGGTTAAAAAAAAGAAACTCAGTAATTCAGGGGATGTAAACATACTTTTAATCAAGTCGTAAGCATTGTGAAATCTCAGTACAGTAACCCCTCAGTTTTACATGAATCAGCATTCGCAGATTCAGTCTAACGCAGATTTTTCAAAGAACCGGACTGTATTACTGCCACCAGTCCAGCGGTGGCAATAATACACTGAAAAGTTGCCAACCGCCATAAAAGAAGAAGAAGAAGCTGCTGCAGCATGTAGCATGACTGCTCCATGTCTCGTATTTTAGTGTTTTAACCCCCCCCCCCCCCTTTATTTAGTAAGCTGTGCCCTGTCTAAACATGTGGGTAGAGAGATATTTCAGTGGGTATATTTCAACGTTTCTTTGAATGCTAATGCTAACGGTTTTTAAGCAATAAAGTTTTCAGATTTTTATTTACCATTGCATTTTAATTAAGGGTAATGCATTAAACTAGGTTTAACACGCAATTAACGTGTTCTGGGAGCATATTTGGGGGAATATTTAGGGTTTACACTATAAAAATAGGCATTTTTAGGCATTGTTTCACCAAAACACAACAATGCTGTTTTTCGTTATACTTGGATGTTCTTGGAATGTAATCCCCACGAAGAGTGGGGGATTACTGTATTCATGAAAAACGAAAAACTATGATACATGTCACACACCTTGTTTCTGCCTCTTCTTTGTGTTTATTCAGCAAGGAAAATGACATCCCTCGCTCTGTGAAGCTCCCACTGTCTTTGCCTCAGGCTTTTTTCTTACAACTCGCCTCAAATGTCTGGGAAATTCCAGAAGAAGAAGCAGAAGAAAGACCTGGGAACAATGAGCTGGAACTGATGGCGAAGTCGAGAAGAGTGGTGTGTCTGTGGAGCACCGCCTTGTAATGAGGGTTCATTATCCTCAGGAAGGCTCATTAGGTAAGCTCTGAGGGGAACTGAGGGAGAACCACCATCTGATTTCTGGTCAGAAGAGCTTCTCTAATGTCTCCTCCGGAACGGAATATGAAGCCTTCCTGAAGCCTCCTGTGGAGTGCGAGGTTATTCTTACTCTAATCATAGAACTGTTACCTCTTGCAGAGCTGGTTATGAGCTGCAGTTGGGATAACAAATTTGCTGACGCTGGCGCAGACCACGGAAGACGAATAGCTTACAGGGCTGCTTTCTGAACAGGGATAACAGAGACCCAGCTAATATGTGTGTGTGCTGTGTGATGAACACACCTGGAAGAGCTACAGGAAGCTGAAATGGCAAAAGTAAAAGTCATTGAAACTATTCCAGCCGCCCACCCAACTTTGCCTACATCTCATCAGCCAAGCATCGTTTTGGTATCTGAAGTTTCTTTAGTTTTGCACTGGAGCTACTAGGCTGATGTAGATAACAATTAATGGAGGTTTATAGCAATCACACAACTTGAATGCCTGGGTGAGTGTTCAGGCCGCTCCTTTTTTATTTCACCATGTTTTGTTCAAAGAAGCAGGAGGGGCTGAAAGATATTAAGAACTGATGAACCATCCATGGTGTTTGCTCACCTTTCGTCCTACAATAACCCCAGCACCCTCCACCCAACCCGGTTAGGAAAAATGGCTCAGATGATGGAAGATTTTTTTTTTGCTCTGTTTGCTCTGTTTAAAAACAGCCCAAACTTGCTTTCCTTCCACCTTGGAGTGACTAAAGAAGTCTTGATTTGCCAGCGGTGGAATAATCAATCATATAAGCTGCTGAGGCGCCTGTAGAAAAGACCAGTCAAAACCATCCAACCCCTCAGGTCCCCGTGTAGAAAACAACCACAGTTGCTATAAGTATTCTGGTTTACAGAATCAAAAGAAAAGAAAATTGGCAATTAAATGTTCCCACCACACTCAAATGAACAGTGGAAAAAATCGTCATAGGCTGTAACTGAGTGTAACTCCAATTTCGAACTGATTTCATTTCAAAATCATCATGTTATTCCACTTCTGTGTAAGGGCCAAATAAACAAATTCCACTTGTTTACATGGGTGGGGGGGGGGGGGGGGTCCCTGGCAGGAACCCTGAAAGCTAATTTACATAGGAGGCTCACTGATAGGCTCCCCGGTTACTCATTTGCATAGAGTAACAGAGGGAGGTCATTGATAGGTGGCGCTGATAGAAAGCAACGCCAAGAAAACATATTTGGTTATGGTTTACTGAATGATGGCAAAAAATATATCATGATAAAAATCTTTTGAAAGAAGCCTGGACTAACAGTATGTTGTATTGTGAGGTAGTTTATCATGATAACAATAAATATCGTCTTACTGCTCAGCTTTAGAAGAGGCCAGTTTGTTCAGGAATCTCTAACTTCTGACACTGTTTAAGTGTGTGGTGATTTAGGCATGTAGGTGCTAGGTGGTGGTATGGGGGGTAAAGAGGGAAGGTTGTGAGTTTGAATCCCAGGACCGCCAGTGGCACTACTGGGATACCTTTGAGCAAGACACCATCCCCACACACTGTGCGCTGGGCTGTGGTGTGTTCATGTGTGACAAAAATGGCCACTTTTTAATTTGCCTGGGCTATTTTGTTAACCACAGTAGCCTTTTAGCTCCACTTCAAAGCACAGAATATCTCCCAATTAATCTGTTTGGGTTAAAAATGTATTTGGCTAAGCCTTTGCTTTAAGGCTTCGTATAGAGGCAATCAAAATATACCTTTGATGAGCAGGGGGTCCGTGATAAACACCATGGGGGGTGATCTGTATTCTGAAGGTGCCGTCCAGCCCCGGCCTGCTTCAGCTTCCTGACCAGAGTCTGCATGGCCACCCTGTGCTCTTAACATACGACAGCAGAGACCCAATATTAGCATGGTTGTCTTTGCTGATTGTCTCATGTTTAACAGCATACATTTTGGGCTTTTCATAACCCTCAAAACAGCAAAAAATAGATTTTAAGCCTCAATGCACAGGAGATAAGCTTATTGCATAACTTATCATCACAACCATGTCCCAAATGAAACAAGCCGTTCCAACAGCACTGAAACACAGGAGATTTGGCAACACAGTCAGAGCGACTGCAGATGAGTTGGGTCATTTCATGCCAAGTGACAAGGCCACACTGGATGGGCAGCTGGTGGGGTGGGGTGGAGTGATGTGGGGGGTTAGGCAGTTGCCCCTGCAATCAGAAGGTTGTGGGGTCGAACTGCTAGTGTCATCACTGAGGAACACTTGAGTAAAGGACCGTTCCCACACAGTGCTCTCTGTGTGTGTGTGTTTACTCTTTCTAGTACATCAGGAGGACCTGTAATGTGTCATGTGAATCATTTACTATACTTTAGAACAGTGGTCCCTAACTCTCCTCCTGGAGATCCTGCTGTGTTCAGCTGAAACCTGCATCTAGTATGCTGCCTCCACCCTCTAGCCCAGGGGTGTCAAGCTCTGGTCCTGGAGAGCCAGTGTCCAGCACAGTTTGATGGTTCTCCTCCTCAAACACATTCACTAAACCTGACAATTAACTGGTGAGGTGAACCAGGTGTTTCTGAGCAGGGAAAATCACCAAAACATGCTGGACCACGACCCTCCACCCCTGCTCTAGCCAGGGACTTTTGAGGAAGTTCAGGGGTTGCAGATTGTCCTGGAGATCCACTCCTCAGGAATGTAGATCTCTAGGGCCAGGCTTGGTACTAATTTCCACATTTTAAATCTAATGGCCAAAAAAATACTCATAGTAGGAGGTCACTGATGGGTGACACTGATAAAAACAGGGGAAAATCAGGGCTGAAAATATTTTTTTGGTCCGATAGCTTATGGAATAAAGGATAAAAGGATAAAAGAGCATCGACTGTGTCTGGGACCCTGTACTTTATCAGATTATGCAGGCCGTTGTTCAGTAGAGTAAAGTAGAGCGAGTTTGTTCACACAAGACTGGCCCATCACCAAGGGTTCACAAGTGCTTGCACAGTGTTTACATGCGACTGTCAAAGGGTCTAAGTGCTCCTGGATGTGTCTGTGACAGATATGACATATATACAAAGAGCTGTTTTAATCGTACTGGACAGGAGCCCAATTATTGCCTCATTTATTCGGAGTGAATTTTCTTCGGTCTGCCAAGTAATCACAAAACGCTGTGTCACATGCAAATGACCTGGCGAATGTAGCAATTTGTGCCAGTCTGGTGACCCCGGTATACTTCTAGCCATCCTGAGGTCCATGAAATGTCTGCACCCCTGAAAATACAGCACTGTTGAATGTGATGAGTGATTCCAAACACTGAGTGTTTTATGAGCACTTGATTGAATTATTGCCACCTGTGCCTCCCCTGTGTCAGAAAGCCACAGCCACCACAGATCCAGATTGATGTTCAGATGATATTAAAATGAATGAGCAAGTTGTAGAACTCTCAGAATGACTAAAACTGACATCCAGAATGCTTCAATCTTGCAGTAGGTCGTTATTAAATGGTAAAACTATAGCGCCTATGCAAATTGTCTAAAGTCATTTGTATGATACGATGTATCTTTCTGCTACCAAAGTTAGCATTAGAATAAATGTAAACGAACAACACAACAGTAAAAGAAATATCAAGACTAGTTCTGTGTGTAAAAGTAGTTGATTTTGTGTGAGCTGTTGAGGTTCGGTGCCAGGTTCCTCCTCTGTTCCTCCAGCCGTGAAACTCCATCAGAAGCTCCTGATTTATTTTAGTGAAGAAACAGGTTTCTGATGAAACTACAGTAATACTGAACTTCCACAGGAACTCACTGATGCACTGAACATAGCATCACTGTTTACTGTACAGAAGGCAGAACATTCTCCACAAAGCAGTGCTATTAGATCTAACACAGATGTGTGTAAGTTTGTGGTTACAGATTCTTTGTTCACAAAGGATAAATAGTGTTTGCTGTTCTGGCTGGTATATGCCTGCTTGGTTACTCGATTACTTATCTAATAATGGCAGCCCTCATTCCAGTCTATGTAAGTTTGAATTTAGTAAAAATAAGGCATGCCATTCCATGGTGCGAGTCCAAGAGCACACAGCTGACTTTGCTCTGTCTGGGTGAGTTCTCACACTATTTGCGGGGCTTACATTCCAAGAGCACCCGCGTATAGTGAAAAACTCATATAGTGTTATGTTTTGCTAAAAAAAAGTGTAAAAATGCCCATTTTTATAGTGTAAACCCTAAATATAATTTTTATTTTAAACTAAGGTTAATGCATTACCCTTAAATAAATAATCAGAATCAGAAAACTGTATTGCTTAAAAAAAGTTAGCATTAGCGGTTAGTATTAGCAGCATGCAAACACTCATACACAAAAGAAATGTTGAAATGACTCTCTACCCACATGTTTAGACAGGGCACAGCTTACTAATACTAAATAAACTGAGATAACTGTTACAAATGGGGGGGGGGGGGGGGGGGGTAAAACACCAAA
>JBBPDC010063848.1:0-10920 GCA_037974485.1 Hemigrammopetersius urotaenia
GGATCTGTGATAAGTGATATCTTGTATGAAATGTTTGGATATATAATTTAAAAATAGTAGAAGAATGACTATATGTTTCGGGTGGCTTGGGATCATTTTGGGGGCGGGGGGGGGGGTTCAAACCTTCGGCAGAATTCCAATGAGCCATTTTAATGTAGATTAATCTAGATTAATTCCAAGACTACAGTGAGATTAATCTAGATTTAAAAAAAATAATCTATACCCACATCTATACCCACAGTGTTCTGTTTAACAACATCACTTTCTTTTTCTCTTGGTCTGTGTCACGGACGCAGGGGCTAATCCCCCACGACCGAGAGCTATCCTTGAAAATGCAGGAAAGGGGCAGGAAGGCATCCATAGTCTCAGGTTCTTTATTCTCAAACACAGAATCAGAAATAAGGAAACCTGGCACGGGGGCCGTTAACAAAAACAAACAGAGTAAGCAGGTCAAACATAAAGCGCAGCATAAAACGTGCTCTACAAGGACGCTCTAACAAAGACGATAGACAGATAACTGGAACGAAACACACACAGGACTTAAATACATCAGGACTAACACAAAACAGATGCAAAACACCAATCACCAGACACACTAACCGAACACAGCTGACACGGACAAGCACATGATAAATAATAACAAAACCACCTGACCACAAGACACGTGACCTAAGCAAAAACCAGAAACATCCAAATAAATGCCCCAAAACATGAACAGAAGAAACCAGAACATTAACAAAAAAGCAGTGGCCCTAACCAGCCACTGACCAGACCGTGACAGTCTGTTCTAAGTTTAATATTAAAACTGGCTTGATAGTTATAGTAGTAAACCGTCTATGCTGTTAATTAGATAAACATAAGATACTCATAAAAATAACTTACAAGGATAAACATAAAAGACAGTTACTGGGTTTGCTGTTTTAAACTGGTTTAAATGGTTAAATTTGCAAAAGCAAAGTCTCTTATGGAGAGCAGAGTCACTTCATTCCATGTCCTCTGAATAAAATGTTCCCTGTTTTGTGTTTACTTTGCCTTTACAGACTAGCTATCTGTAATATTCATGCAAACTCCTGTGCAACTCTGAGATCAACTCTACAATCAGAAAGTTCCTCCCTGAAAGAGCTGGACCTCAGTAACAATGACCTGCAGGATTCAGGAATGAAGCTGCTCTCTGCTGGACTGAAGAGTTCACACTGTAAACTGGAGACTCTCAGGTCAGATTTAGTTATGAGTTGGTTTGTAATATTATTAATTATTGTCTCTTGGGCGGATTGTAAATGTGTTGCACTCTTTTGCAGACTTGCTGTGTGTAAACTTGAGAAACCGTCCTGTGAATCTCTGGGATCAGTTCTACAATCAGAAAGTTCCTGTCTGAAAGAGCTGGACCTTAGTAACAATGACCTGCAGGATTCAGGAGTGGAGCTGCTCTCTGCTGGACTGCAGAGTTCGCACTGTAAACTGGAGACTCTCAGGTGAACTTTCTCTAAATAAGTGTTTAAAGTTATATTATAATATGATTATCTATGTTATGTTATAAAATGGATATCAGTGGTCAGTTAGAATAACTGTTTGTTATGTGGGGACTGCTCTAAAGAGACAAGTGGACATAAACCATCCCAAAAAATTCATGGTGTAATCATAACTAGATGTGGCTAGAGATAACTGAGGCTGTTAACTAGAGGTCAATTGTTTTTTTGGGCTATTATTTAGCATTTTTTACGATATTGACATCGGCTGATATCCGAGTTTAGTACATACTAGAGAGTCTAAAGAAAGCGTGAGCGATTTGGAAAGAAAATGTGAATAGCTTAAGAACGGTCAGGAACTGGTGTAATGATACACCAAAACAGTTGTAGTTTACAGGTAACGCTGAGGACGAGTACTAACACTTTTTTTGTCAAGAATTTGAATTAACAAATATGTTTAATCGTTATATTTTCTTAATAATTAATTAAATTAAACTCTCTAGTGCTCTAATTATTACCATATCAGCTCCTTAGGTGTGGTCGTTAGGTGCTGATTGCAGCCTAGGTGGTGAGGAGCTGGAGTGTAGCAGGCTCTGGGTTGCTAGGTACTCGGTTGAGTTAATGAGTAAGTGTCTTCGATGTGTGATTTGTTGTTTGTGTGTTTAAAGCATGGCTGAGCCAGACATCCAGTGTGTGGTCACCCAATTGCATGAGCATGATGCTATAGGTAATGTTCTCAGAGACCAAGGTAGAAACAGTATCGCTCTGCTGCGTTTTAAGCAGACAGGAGACGAGGAGAGGAAAAGGAATGAACCGGGAAGTACCAGTGAGACGATTGGCTCGAACATTGACTCTTTTGTATTCCCTCTGTTACTCACTCTCTCTCTCTCTCTGACTGTAATCCGTGCAGGAGTGATGAGGTGAGCCACAGCCTCACATGAAGTGGAACTTCCTACGCAGGTCTCACAACAAGATTGGAGTTGAGAGGCTCCCAGACTAAGTTTGAACTATCCAGGTCTCATTGAAGTGAAGGTCCCCCGGAGAAATCCGAGGTTTAGCATAAAAGTAGTGACTCGGAGTGAAGGTCCTTCAAGGAATCTTGATAGTACGTCCTTTTGAGCTGTGTTTTGTGTTTTGCGCCAAGTTCAAGGCAGCTTTTGATTACCCCGATCACGGAAACTCCAACTCCGTCAAGGGAACGAAACTGTAGCTGAATATATGGTGAAATTAGCCTGAGAGGACCGCAGCCTAGTCTGAGAATCACCGGTGCTGGCTCTGACACGGGCTTCCCCCCGCCAGAACCCATGGAGTTAGGAACTCAGAGACTGACACCCCAAGAACGCTGGAAGAGAGTACTGCGGGGTCTGTGCATGTACTGTTGGGGGAATGGACATCAGGTGGCTACTTGTCCCCTACTAAATGTACAGGTGGAGTATTCGCCTGCTATCCTGTCATTCACTCCAAAATCAGGGTCACAATTTACTTTTGAACTGCATTTTTCACCTGCTAACCCCTCTGTGTGTGTTTCTGCCCTCATCGATTTTGGCTCAGCTGGCAACTTCATGGCCAGAGCAACAGTGACTGCATATGGACTTACAGTGGAAAGACTGCCAAACGCTTATCCCTGTGCAAGCTTTGGATAGGCACTTAATTGCAGGCCGATCTGTAGGTTGGAGAACTAAACCTTTAAAAGTCAGGATAGATCTGGGACACGAGGAGGATCTAGGATTTCTTGTGATAGAATGTGGCTTACAACATGGCTATTAGTTTGAGGACCACCTCCATAGAAAGCCCCAAGGCGGAGACTCGGCTGCAGAAGTTTTTAGTGCATCCAAAGCCGCACATCTCCCCACCTGAGAAGAAGATGAGAGCAATGGAGGAATACATCTCAGAAGTGCTCCAGCAGGGGTACAATCGCCAGTCCCGGTCTCCTGTGATGGCCAGCTTCTTCTTCATTGAAAAGAATCGATTATAGAGGGCTCAATGTGGCAACCATAAATTATGCTCATCCACTCCCTCTCATCCCCCCAGCCATCAAGCAGCTCTGTGGGGCGAGCATTTATACAAAGCTCGACCTCAGGATTGCCTATAACCTCATGCGCATTACAGCAGGTGATGAGTGGAAGACTGTTTTTAGTACCACTTCCGGTCTCTATCAAAATTCTGTAATGCCATATGGCCTGGCTAACGCACCCTCGTGTTTCCAGGCATTCATGAATGACATTTTCAGAAATTGGCTGCAGAAATTTGTAATCATCTATTTTGACGACACCCTAATTTACTGATATTGATATTTTAAAAATATCACAACCCGACCACTGGAATTTAGAGTATATCTGGCACGCCAAGCGGGTCTGCCCTCAACAGATTCGGTGCTTTGTTCAGGCTTTGTTTTTCAGCCGGTTTAACTACGTGCTAACCTATTGCCCGGGATCTCGTAATGGAAAGGCTGACGCCTTGTCCAGCTGGTACCCCGCACTGGAAGGCACTTTCCCAGGTAACAGAACCGATTATTCCATCTGACTTAATAGTGGCGCCCATTAGCTGGGATCTAGATCAGGAGATTGCAAGAGTAAATGCTCAGGATCTCAGTCAACAGATCCTACCGTTAAACGTTTCGTACCCAAGCCATTGCGGGCTAAGGTTATGGAATGGGAGCATAAGAGACCAGCTACTGGGCATCCGGGGGTCCATAGAACGGTCAAGGTGCTGAGTCACAAATACTGGTGGCCTGATTTTCAAAAGGGGTCAGTTTCCTTTCCTTCGTTTCTGCCCCCACCACTTTTGAGGTGGCTGAGGCACTCTTCCGAGCGGTGTTCTTGCACTATGGCATCCCGGAGGACATTCTCTCCGACCGAGGTCCCCAGTTTATTTCCCAAGTTTGGGCAGCCTTCTTGGGCTACTGTGAGCCTGATGTCCGGTTATCATCTGAAGTCCAACGGTCAGGCTGAACGGTCGGTACAAGAGCTGAGTCGGTTCCTCTGGGTTTATTTCCGCTGGGCAGAATACGATCAGCCTAATGCCATTTGAGTGTGTGCCGGGTCACCAGCCTCACCTCTGTCCCTCGCCTCTGTCCCTGGGATGGCGAAATCATGGACATCCCAGAAGTAGATGCCTGATTTCTGAGGGCAAAACTGGTATGGGAGGCGGCACACATATCCGTCAATAGGGTGGTGAGGTGGTTTGAAAGTAATGCAGATCAGCACCGGAGGGAGGCCCCTGAGTATCAGGCAGGACCTCCATATGCAGCAGCCCTCATGTAAGTTGTCTCCTAAATACTGGGGACCTTATCAAATTCTCAGGCGGGTAAATCCCATTACAAACGATTGCCACCCCGCTTAAAAATACATCGCATGTTTCATGTTTCCCGTCTTAAACCCGCTGTTACAGGGCCATTGGACGACGGGGATAAAAATCCCAAGGAACCCACAGCGATCAAGGTTGAAGGGGAGCCGGCGTACAGAGCAAAGGAGCTCCTGGACGCTAAGGGCGCCACCAGCACCTAGTGGACTGGGAGGGCTAAGGTCCTGAGGAAAGAAGTTGGGTCCCGGCCAAAGACATCTTGAATCAAGATCTCATTAATGATTTCCATCATCGGTGGCCGGAGCGCCCGGCTCCTTGCCCCAGGGGTCGCACTCGAGCGGCTTTGAGGGAGATACGGGGTGTTACGTGCTCCTCACTGGAAGCCGGTTCTAGGGAGGGGGATACTGGGACTTCTGGTAAGCCTCAGCCTCGTCCGTTAAGGAGTCAGTCCCCAGAATTTTAGGAGACACTAGCTCTGGGCATGAGGTTTGTGTGAGTGTGTGTGTGTGTGTGTGTGAGGAGAGTGTGGTCGTTAGGTGCTGATTGCGGCCCAGGTGATGAGGAGCTGGAGTGTAGCAGGCTCTGGGCTAGGTACTTAATGACATGTCCACCTATCTATCATTATTAATAATAATAATAATAATAATTTTTATTTATATAGCGCCTTTCCCGAGCTCAAGGACGCTTTACAGTGGGTAAGGTAGGAACAGAGATGGACAGAACGACAAATATACAGGAAAAGCAAGTACAACAAACAGTGATGAACAATGAAATATAGCAGAAAACAAGGCAGGTAAACAGATAGCACAATACAAGAGTCAAGCGCAACGAACTGTAGGAGCAGGGTACAATGACAAGGTTGAGTTAATGAGTAAGTGTCTTTGTGATTGGTTGTTTGTGTGTTTAAAGCATGGTCACGCAGCTGCATGAGCATGAGGCTGGAGGTAATGTTCTCAGAGATCAAGGTAGAAACAGTATCGCACTGCTGCTTGTCTGTGGACTTTGAAAAAGAAACTGTGCATTGACTCCAACCATATTCCCCCCGTTTCTCTCTCTGTCTGTAATCCGTGCAGGAGTGATGAGGCGAGCCACAGCCTCACATGGAGTGGAACTTCCTATGCAGGGCTCGCAACAAGAGTGGAGTTGAGAGACTCCCGGACTGAGTTTAGTGTGAACTAACTAGGTCTCTTTGGAGTGAAGTTCCTCCGGAGAAATCCGAGGTTTAGCGTGAAACGTCGTAGTGACTGAGTGAAGGTCCTTCAAGGAATCTTGATAACCTCATTCTAATGAAGTAAACCCTCTCAAGAAAACATGCTACCTGCTGCTGTGCCCTTCCCCTCAGCCACCATGACAATCCTTTGAAAACGAGCTACATTGTCCTTACAAGGCTCTATAATACATCATACCATCATACACTCAGTTACTAGTGTTATTTTGCGTTTCACAATGTATTGTTTAATTGTTTTAATTGTTATGTGGTTATGTGCATGGATTACTGAAATTAAAGAATGAACTGAAGATGAAGGCACTATACTAAAAATTCTAGCTTGTATTTTTTTCTTCTGTTTCAGAATGTCTGAAAAATCTAATCCTGTGTGGGACCATTTTATGGAGCCAACACCTGGAAAAGCCAGGTGTAATATATGCCACAATCTGGTGAGCCTGGGAGGTAAAGTAAAACCACGAATTTGTGGAGTCACCTTAAATGCCATCACCACCAGGCTTACCACCAGGCACAGAAAAAAAGAAGCAACTGCTTTTATGGCCAATATATCACAGCCCATCGATGCAGAAATATTTGATGCTCAAAAAATGGCAGAATTCTGATCAAAGGTCAAAAAATACTAATTACAGAAATGATAGCCACAGACAACCTGAAAACAACATTTACAGTTGTTTCAGATGTTGGCTTTCAGCGGCTACGCACTACTGCACAGCCATTCTGGATGGCATAAATGTATGCCATGAAAGGAAGATAAAAGCACTGATTGCAGAGGAGGCTGGCCCCCATTTATCTTTCACAACAGAGTGTTGGCCTGGGGAAACAGGAGCACTGATAATGTCATTTCATTGACAACTGGGAAAGGAAACAAGTTGTTCTAAATGTCAAAGCCATGTCTGGCTTCCACACTGGGGATTACATCAGCAATATGTTCCTTTGCATGCTGAAGCATTTGGACATTAGCCATGACAGAGCTGTGCTTGTGCTCCATGACAGTGGTGCTAACATGGTTAAATTTTTCAGACTGGCAGAAGTACCTGATCTCAGCTGCAGTGCATACACAATACATCTTGTGGCAACCAAGGGCAACAGTAGTCAGCGAGTAGTGTGGACATTATTGCCAAGTTAAAGACAGTGTTTGTTTAAAATTTTTTTAAAAACTTGGCCTCCCCCAGCGCAGCGTCATTCAGGCTGAGCCCTCCCATTCGAACTCCCCATTACACATGTTGCAAAGAATGCTGGAGCAAAAGTGTGCGCTGAGCATTTACACTGGAGAACATGGAAACTGCAGATCAATGGCACATTGTTTCAAATTTAATTGAGACACTGCAACTGCACACTCCTGCAACTCATTTTTGTATTGTTGTTTACAATTTGATCTTCCCTCATGAATAGTTTGTAATTTTTTGTTAACAGATTATTAGTCAAGTTAAAATTTTATATATTTATTTATTGTTTAGACATTTACAGTTTTATTTGTTTATATTTGTTTAGTCAGTGTTAAATAAATGTTAAGTTGAGAATTGTTATGTATACTTTGTTATTATTAGAGTGTTATTATTAGATTGATATTTTACTACACAAACAGAGGGGAAATATCAGCAGCATATATCGCCCATCGGCTGACCCTGACTTAGAAAAATCCATATTGGTTGACATCTACTGTTAACTAACACCAGACCC
Organism: Hemigrammopetersius urotaenia; assembly: GCA_037974485.1. Classification (NCBI taxonomy): domain Eukaryota; kingdom Metazoa; phylum Chordata; class Actinopteri; order Characiformes; family Alestidae; genus Hemigrammopetersius; species Hemigrammopetersius urotaenia. The sequence continues at coordinate 7,675 of JBBPDC010063848.1, forward strand.
ATTACACAGAAAATATACTGGATATTGTGTCAAAGGGCCTGAATTGCTCTTTGACAGCCTTTACAGGTATGACTGAACGCGTACCAGTATTCAGAGCCAGATCATATTTGATTCAACCACAACAAACAGTCACACATCATTTTGTATTCAATTGACTTGAGGTTTAGTATCTGAAGGTCCATTTTATGAGGCTGCAATATGTTTTTGACGTGTTTGTTTTTGCACTATTGTTTTTTACTGCATTTTAAACATTTTTTTTCACACACCCACACTCTATCTGTCTCTCTCTCTCTCTCTCTCTCTCTCTCTCTCTTTCTCTCTCTCTCTCTCTCTCTGTAGGTTATCTGGGTGTATGATTACAGGTGAAGGTTGTTCTTCTCTGAATTCAGCGCTGAGTTTAAACCCCTCACACCTGAAAGAACTGGATCTGACCTACAACCACCCAGGAGAGTCCGGAGAGAAGCTGCTCTCTGCTAGACTGAAGGATCCACACTGTTCACTCAGAACACTCAGGTTTGGACCACCATCTTCACATGGGTGGGTGTGTGTGTGTGTGAGAGAGAGAGAAAGAGAGTGTGTGAGTGTCTAAAATCACTTTCTATATTTATGATGAGTTTCTTAAATTTGTTAGTACATATTGATGGTCTAAGCTGTAACAGAATACATGTTTGACAGAAGGAATTGAAGAGTTCTTTTTCAAAATGTAATAAACTCCGAATCAAAAAAAGAGCTTTGAATGCCATTCAGTTGTTTTCTGAACCGACTCCTTGATTTCAGGCCAAATCACTGTACAGTAGCCACCCAAGGGCACTCGCATATAGGGAAAAATGCCTATTTTCATAGCGTAAGCAAATTGTCTTTTATTCTCAGTTTTCACAGCTTTGAACAGGCTTTTGCACTGCTTCCCCAACTTGCATGCCCCAGTACTACTTCCCAATTACGACCCAAAGCTCTCAACTCGCCCATTACTCTACTCCAGCAGCTGACGCTCTAGAGGAGGGTGACTGGCAAGACGGGCTCAAGCACACAAAATACACACATAAACACACATTAGTTCACTAACTCTACTTGACAAACATCTACAGTGAGAAAGATAAGTCTGGCCAAACGGTCAGGGGAGCCCGTCCTGCTGTGCTCCCTGGTCCTTGTGCAGGATTTATGTTAGGGTGTTGTGCTTAGCAACCCAGCACCAGGATGAGGGGGCATGGCAGACGAGATCCAGATGTCACAAAAGCATGAAAAATTATTAGTTTTGTTTGCAGAAAAAATCTACACGAGACTGAAATCGCGACTGCTGATCCGAGTGTAAGTGGGGGGTTACTGTAATTCTGTCTTTAAAATGGACTGTAAACTGCAGTTCTTTCGTAACCCATGATAAGCGCTGCACCTGCTACATCTCCTCTCGGCCAGTCAGAGATCTCCTCTCGGCCAATCAAAGCTTGGCCAGTGCTTTAACCTGTCCAGCAGGGCGGCCCCTTGGAGAGAACAGTGTAACACTCACTCACAGAAAACTGTGACACAGTGGAAGCAGGACGGACAGTTTTGAGGTAGATTTTACTATAAGACTTTACTATAAGAGAATGTAAAGACAGGTTTAATATTGCAGCAGTAGAGTCAAGAAATAAACTTGGACTCTCACAACAACACAGTAAACCAGTGAATAAGAAACAAACCCACCATGATCGTCCAGCACAGGAAATAATAAACCAGCGGAACCAGAGTGAAGAACACAGAGAACATTCTAGTACACTGATAGTGGTCACAATTATGTTTGTCTTACACTTATTTATGATCTTTTCTTCTTCTGTGTGACGAAAGTTATATTATTGTTGTCATTTTTCTTTTTTTGATATTAGTTCCACCAAGTGTGTTCAACTTAAAACTTTGCTTTGGTAAAACTGATCTGGAAACACTGAGCTAACACAGCTACTCTGAGTTCAAATGTGAACTTCAGTGAAAAGATAAAGAAACACGTTCAGAGAAAGAGAGACGATTAACAGCACATTCAAGTAAACAAAAGAAAACAGACGGTAAAGGGAAACAAGAAACTAATCTCAGAGGAACTGGAGAACCTGTTAAACAGCACCGGTTCAGGAAGATGTGGAGTAACCCGAGTCCAACAGAACCACAGAACCTTCCTGTACAGAACAGTGGAGTTTAGAAACAGTTTAAAACTTTAATTCTTCACAAAGATCTGAACTTCAGTCAAATTAGGGAAGAAGGAGAAAGAGAGGAAGGAGTGAAGTACAGAACCACAGAACTAGAGAGGAAGAACTATGGAGACTCACTTCATCACTCCTTCATTCTCCACCACTCTTTCATTCTCCGTCACTCATTCATTCATCACTCCTTCATTCATCACTCCTTCATTCATTACTGCTTCATTCATCATCACTCCTTCATTCATCACTCCTTCATTCATCACTCCTTCATTCTCCATCACTCCTTCATTCTCCATCACTCCTTCATTCATCATCACTCCTTCATTCATCACTCCTTTATTCATCATTCCTTCATTCATCACTCTTTCATTCATCACTCCATCACCCCTTCATTCATCACCCCTTCATTTTCCATCACTCCTTCATTCTCCATCACCCCTTCATTCTCCATCACTCCTTCATTCTCCATCACTCCTAAATTCATCACTCCTTCATTCTTCACCACTCTTTCATTCTTCATTACTTCATCGTTCTTCATCACTCCTTCATTCATCACCCCTTCATTCATCACTCTTTTATTCTCCACCACTCCTTCATTCTTCATCACTCCTTCATTCTCCTCCACTCTTTCATTCTTCATTACTGCATTGTTCTTCATAACTCCTTCGTTCATCACCCCTTCATTCGTCACTCCTTTATTCTCCACCACTCCCTCTTTCCTTGCTCCTTCATTCTCCACCATTCCTTAATTTTTTATCACTGCTATATTCATCACGCCTTTATTCTCCATCAGTCATCCATTCTCTGTCACTCCTCCATTCTCTGTCAATCCTGAATACTCCACCACTCCCTCATTCTTCTCTTCTGTTTTCTCCATCCCTCCTTCACTCTCCATCACTGCTTCATTCAGCACTCCTTCATTCCTCATCACTCCTTTATTATCAATCCTTCGCTGATTTTTTTCTTCACATCTTTTATATGAATGTGACAAACTCATCACATTTGTGTGTGTGTGTGTGTGTGTGTTTAGAATGGAACATGGAGGAAAGATCAGAATCAAACCAGGACTAAAGAAATGTAAGTT
>JBBPDC010063859.1:0-10920 GCA_037974485.1 Hemigrammopetersius urotaenia
CCCTGTGCATTAGGGTCCCTGTGCATTAGGGTCCCTGTGCATTAGGGTCCCTGTGCATTAGGGTCCCTGTGCATTAGAGTTCCTGTGCATTAGAGTTCCTGTGCATTAGGGTCCCTGTGCATTAGGGTCCCTGTGCATTAGGGTTCCTGTGCATTAGAGTTCCTGTGCATTAGAGTTCCTGTGCATTAAGGTTCCTATGGTGGCAGTAAACACAGGTAAAGTACCAAAGTCCCAAAGCAGATAGAAATGAAACAACAATGAATCCTCAAGCTGCTTGTTATGTTCTGTTTTATTTTGTTGTATGTTTATCCTGGCTATACTGGTCATCTTCTCATCTGTTGCATTTTATTTTACTTATATTTATACAGGATCCACAGTGATCTGTCCACACACTCAGGACAGGTAAATCTCACTCTTACCTTATTCTATACGTCTTATTTGCACTGTTTTGTTTCACAGTGCTGTATGTCCATTGCACTATATGTACACCGTGGAACCTGATATTCACCATTTCTGTAGACTGGATATGTTTCAGATGACAACAAAGTTCATGCTGACTTTGACTGACGTAAGCAGAGTGTGTGCATGTGTACATAAACAATGTACAGTAGCAATTACACTAGGCAAAAAAATTTTAGTGTTTCTTCTACAATCTCGGTGCTGATTTCGGTAACGTTTATTTTCATGGAGCTTCAAGGGTTTAGTTAGAAACGTCATTTTTAGAAAAAACTAAACTCGACGACTCGGCTGACTGTCTTTTGTTCTACTTATAACTTTTTGCATATTAAAGTGTTATTTGTTTGTTGTACATGTAGATAACAGGGTTGCCGACACTCACGCATCGAGCGTAAGACACAGGCATCAGTGAGACTAATATGAAAATAATAGTAGTATTACAACGACCATATAATGAAAAATATACAGAGAATTTAGTTTATCTCTAGAACCAGAAGGGTGGAAAAACGGATGTGATTTTCTGCATCAAAACTTGACTAAGAAACATCAAACATTGCAATGAAACGGACCTTTCATAAAAAGGTGTTGCCCAGTGTTATAGAATCTTAACTGGAAATGCAAAAAAGTGGTAATTAGTCCCACAGATGGGAAATTACATATATATATATATATATATATATATATTGCTGATAATAGTTATTAAATAGTAAATGCATGTTTATGCAATGTTTGATCAACAGCCCTGTCTAGGACATTCATATATACCCAACCCCCCAAACACCCCCCCACCCCACTCGCCCCAGTCGAGCTCTAGTCTCATTTGTAAACTGTCCCACAACTTAACTGTGATCATTTTTCTCAATTCAGATTAAATTCTACATACTGAATCGTTACAGGCTTTCTGAGTTTGGGGTCGGGCACCCTCGGACTGTCCCGCTGGTTAATAAATGATGGGCCTTTTAAACGCGTCACTGGAAATACATGATACTGAGGAGCAGCGCTGCTCTCTGAAGCTTGGCACTGAATTCCCCTTTTTAATTTTAGCTGTACTTCAATCCGGGAAGATGCCGGACTGGTTAATCTGGTTAGGGACTGTTTACAGTAACGCAGCCGGGCCGAAACTGCACTCAGGAAACTCTGAACTGAACAAGGTGAGCTCAGCCTGTAACGCAGGAGAGGGAACCGTCTATAGTGAATAATGTTTAACGCAAGGTTCTGCTTTACTTTGTTCTTTATTCTGCAGACATGTTTCATAAAAGCAGGAGAACACTTGAGGCCTTGGGCTCTACTGCAGAACCCCCTGCAGCATCTTACGGCTGCATGTCGCGGGCAGGAGCAGTTCAACGTGAAAAAAAGTCTTGCAAATAAATTAATAGCTGAAATAAAACTCATTAATTACATAAACACCTCCTGGAGATCTGCTGTCCTTCTGCATTTCACACAAACCTGCATCCTACCTGCGGCCCCGCCCCCTTTTTCAGCACAACAGCCAATCAGGGCCTTCGCAAGGAGCTAACTAAACCAGAGCAGGAGTTTCATAAGTTGGATTCTAAGTGTAATATAAAAGCACAACAATGAAAGATGCAAAGGAGTCAGCATGTAAACAACATGTAAACAACACATAAACAACACAAACAACAAATACATAACACATGAACACACATACAACACATAAATAACACATAAATAACACATGAACACAAAACAACACAAACAGCACAAACAATAAGTAAACAACCAAAGCAACATATCAACACGACATGTAAACAACACACGAGCAACACAAACAATGCGAACAATGAGTAAACAACACAAGTAAAGAACAAATAAACAGGTAAACAGCATATGAACACACGCACAGCACATGAACAGCATGTGAACATAAACAGCACATGAACAGCATGTGAACAACATAAACAGCACATGAACAGCATGTGAACGACGCCTGTATTTCATTTTTGCAGGCTACAGAGAAGTTGTGGTCAGTGTGTGAGGTCTATGACAGCTTCCGATTCTTCCCTTTTTACAAAAAAATGGGGGCTAAGAACAATATAAAATATAAAGTTTAAATAAATCCAATAAAAACTATATATTACGTGCGCTACACTATATACATAAATACAGTTTTGGGTATCAATGCTATAGATAAACAACTTACAGTTCAGTGAATCACTAGTAACACTAATAGTGGGTTGGAGTCTGTTACAGCTGTAATAGAGAACAGTAGTAGATCAGTAATATTGATGTAAGTAGTGATATTTCACATTGTCAGACTATTACACAGTCATAATAATGAGATATTACACACAGTGAGAACCCAATAATGTTTGCAAACAGTTTCAATTTTTTTTGATGGCGTTAAAGCAGGTGTAGCGACAACGTTTTCAATGAAAGATATTTTTGACTATTTTCTAGGGTCCTCCTCGCACTCCTCAGTGGCCTCACAAGAAAAGGAAGCAGTAACTATCTGCTCAGCAAAAGCGTATACTATGGGCTGGTCTAACTGCAGCGAAGAAAATGTTGGCTTTGAGATGGCAACCACCCCACATTTTATCATGGCAACAATGGGCAAACTCTATGCTAGATATAGTTATTATGGAAAGGTCAGTGGCTCGGATGCACGCAGCTAGCCTGAAAACCTTCCATGCTTGGGATGCAGCCTACACCCTGGTTAGAGAAAAAGTGCAACACTAAATGGTCTTTTATTTATTTCTTTTTTTAAAATCATCTATTTATTTATTTTTGGGTAATGTTTGTATTGTACTTAGGTGTTATGTGTATTTTTGGAAAGGGAGAGATCCGGGATAGGGGGTTTAATATATGGGTCGCCATTGGGTAGCTGGGGGAGGGGGGTAAAAGTACCATACTAATAAACAAAAAATATATATATTGTATTTTTGTAAACTCATATCCTAACCATATGTGACTGTATTGTACCTATGGTTTAAACACTTACAATAAAATAAAAATTTGATCAAAAAAAAAGAAAAAAAAGAAAAGGAAGCAGTAAACGTAACCATAACACTAATAAGTCTTAGGGCCTTGCGCAAAAAGTCATTTCTATCAGTGGTGGCTTCTTTCTGCAGCAAAAACAGCTGAATATTAGAATAAATGCAAACAAACAAGCAGGAAAAAGTATCAAGATTTCTCTAAACAGTGGTGGATATTCTGTGAGCTGTTAGAAGAACACAGGTTTGGATCCAGGTTTCCGCTCAGAGCCTCCAGTCATTGGGTGAATGAATAAAATTCCAGAATCAGCACCTAATTTAATCCCCTGCAGTAAAAAGAGCCGAACCAGGGATTTGATGGAGCTGCAAGTAAAACTGGGCTTCCATGAAGAAAGAGGTCTGGAAATGGTTCAGCCACATAAAACCACCATTTACTGTATTAATGTAGTTTGTGTTTGTTGTAATGTAAGTGTTTTAATACTAACTGAACACCACTGCCCAGCAGTAAACAGCTTTTAGGCATCATTATCTCAAGGGACTAAGACAGTACTGTAAGATATATTTGCATAAAAAGCAAAACAAAGGTAAATAACATCTCATAAAAGAAAACACTATCCTTGTACCACCAGAAATGTGTGGCCGAACACAAATGACTGCTCTGTGCTTTAATTCCTGCTGTGCAAAGAACTGCATGAACATGTTTTGTAGCCCATAGACCTTTTTATAACTTTTTTTTTTAATAAAGTGAGTTTTGCATAATATGTCCCCTTTAAATTAAATATTTTTGTGGCGGGTTACGTTTTGAAACCAGCCTGACCAGACGGGCCTGGTTTCCTCAGTCGAGTGTCAGCGTGATACGCAAAGAGGCATAAACCCACTTCTAATGACATACACACACACACACACACATTTCTGTGTCAGTAGAAAAAACAGAGTTATTGACAACTAGCCATCAAAGTGGCCTGCGGCGAACAGACATCACACAGATGTCACGCAACACGAGTCCTCACAGACTCTTAGCAACAGCTTTACCAAAATAAGTCACTTTTTCAATCTGCTTCCATTAATATGGATTATTCATCTGTACTCATCGCCACCCGGTTAAAAATACATCCAGTCATAAACAACAAGCACTAAAATGCCTTTATGTGCACATGCTGGTTTTCAAACACTTTTAGAACGTCTAACAAAGCAATTCCTCATCAATAACGAATATCAACACATCCAGAACATAATAAGTGCTGAGAATCAAACAGTGAGAGATTGATTCAGATGTGATGTGTTTTTTTGAAGGGTTTCCTTGTTTATCTTGGGAGATATGGAGTTCCAACACTTCTTGGAAGCGACAGCGAGACTCTTTGTGAAAGGAGTATTTAGAAAAGTATTGCATCACGGTTTTTCTCCGCTGTGGGTTTTACCAGCAGATCTTCAATGTAAACAATCCACACAAACTAATAAAAAACACCAAAACCATTTATTACAATTTTGCAGGGAGGAAAAGTGTGGAGAAATAACAGAATTACACAAACTCACACACCTTTAGATCACTAATTAAATTAAACAGTAAATCTGAACAAAAAATGACAGCAAAGGAACAGAAACTGCACTGAAAAGCGGTATATACTCAAAATACTGTGAAAACTGTTAAACTGAGAAAAGTGTACATTTTAGAGAACAAACTTACAGCAGAAAATAATAATAGAAAAGAAAAATGTACACAAAATAAATGCCATAAGAGCTCCCCCGTGTGGACAACTCATGAAATACATCTCGCCATAGATGCAAATCGACATTAATAAATATAGATTATAAATGAAATGAGAAGCAGTAAAATGCTGCAATGTTAAAGAGGATTGAAGGTCTCTGGAGCACTTCAGTCTGCTATAAGTCGATAGTCCCTCTGACTTTGAATTTCTTGGCCGAGCGTTCGCTGGAGCGCAGCTCAAACCGGCTCCCATAGATCTGAGTGACGAAGTCTCCCATTTCCACACTGAACACACTGTTCCTCTTCGGGATAACTGGTGATTCAGCGCACACGCACACGCAAATACACACACAAATACATACAGACAGAAACATACAAACATACAGACACACACAAAGCGATCATCAGAACTACTGTAAATTATTATTACCATCAACATTATCATCATAAATTTTTGATTCAATAGAACATCCCAGATCACTAATTTACAGAGAGACATCGCATAATTAATCTTTAATAAACATTTAAGCATTACTTGAAACCTTAATACCTGTAGCAGGAGACTCTGTAGCTCTACCTTTACTGAAGATCATCTAAAGAACCACTTAGAACCACAGAATAAATACAGAACAACACCAGTAATGATCACACTCGCACACGCTCACACATGCTCACATGCGCAAAAGTGACGCTTACTTTTCAGTCTGTCCTCCTTAGTGATGATCCTGAAGACGTGTTTTAGCTCCTGCACCAGGATCCCAGTGGTGCCGACATAAGACGGGCAACTCGACCGAACCACTGTGGGACAGAATAACGGAAACACACTGTAACATGCATTCCTGTCACACTCGCACACTCAGACACTCGCTGCTGCTCTGCTCACCTGTCAGAATGGCGCCATGAAAGTCGGCCTTCAGGAGCTTCTGCTGGATCATCTGAGGGTTACTGTCAACGCACAGAGAGAAAAAGGACTTCAGAGCGTCTCAGAGCTCACATCACTTTTCCACACTACACTGGACCAGAAATGAGAGATTCTGGAGAGTCTGAGGCTCTGACCTGCTGGGTTTCAGCCCGTTACACAGATCCACGATGTACTGCTTCCAAAGGTCATGAAGAGGCAGGAACATCTCATACCTACACAAACAACACTGCATTACACATACATATACATACATACAGTAATCGCCTTGTTGGTACACAAACACTATTTTCTGTCAGACAGTCTGATCTTTGTCTTAAATGAAAGAACAAATGTTTTACTGACAGGCTGCAAAGTGTCTAAAGATACAAGGAGTCTAGATAAAGGAGCTCCACCCACTCAGCATTCAGCACCACCAGTATACTGATCACCGCCTGATCATCTGGAATCATTGTTTCTTTACTGGTTCAGGCCATAACAAAGCTCTCTAATGAATATATATTTTTATATCAGTTTTAGCAATACTGATAACAGAGATGTCTCGGACTAAAAATACAAATGGCGGCTCGTTGGAAAGGTCTCCTGGAGAGCTACCGAACTGTGGAGTTTGAAGTGTCTGAGTGCTTGCACATTAAAACTACCAGCACCAAATCAGTTTTAATCTGCACAGTTAAACCACATGCAAAGAAATGAAGTATCTGTTTACTGTATTATGTTTTAGCAGCTGCTGTGCTCTTATGATCGTTAAATCCCTGTAAGAAGTTCCAGCTTTAAGTGAAATTACATTTACATTTACGTTTACATTTTTAGTATGTAAACTACAAATTAGTATGTAAAAACTTTAAATGTTTTGAACGTGGCCAGTGGGTGGCGCTGTACTGAACACACAGCACTGTGATGGTATTTGTGTAACGGTTCTTATCGTAGAGGGGTGAAAAAAAATCCACACTTCTGATGCTCCGGTTTCAGGTCGAACACTTTCATCTGCCTCCGCTCTTTAGCGTTCAGCCCCCTGGTCTTCGTCTTCTTCCCCCTCGTCTTCTTCGGCCTGGCGTACTCCAGGACCACCGCGCGGCGCTGCAGGACGTCCTCCACCGCGTCGGCACTCAGCTGAGGCAGGCTGTTCTTCAGAAACGCGCTCGTGAACTTTTCAGCAGCTCTGCCGTGCTGGGACTGACCTCAGAACAGACATTCAGTAGTTACTTTTCATTTACATTTACTTTCAAACCTCCCGCCTCCAAGTACAGCGAGTGTGGGATGCTCCCAATCAGCAGCAAGAGAAATAAATAACGTTCTCGGATTGGCTACTTTCAAACCTCCCGCCTCTAAGTACAACAGTATTTTACCATCTACCATCTAAAGGAATGGAAATATGGAAATGTAGCTGAATTTACTGTCATATTTATGTTCCAAAATTAGTAAATATTTAAAATGCTATATACATATTTTATATATATATATATACATACACACACATATATATACATACACACACATAAATATACACACATACATATATATATATATATATATACATATATACATATATATATATATACACACATACATATATATATATATATACATATATACATATACATATATATATATATATATGTATATATATATATGTATATGTATGTGTGTATGTATATGTATATATTGTTAACGGCAAGATTCCAATGAGATTAACAGCGTTAAAAAAATTAATCTAATCTATGCCCACCTCTTATATATTTATATATATATGTCACAAAAAAGGCGAAGGAATATTTGCAGTTTCCACGTTATTGTGGGGAATCCATTATCAGTTTGGTTCTCAGAAAAAATCTGTGCTAGACTGAATCCATGACTGCAGGTATGTTTTTGGTTTTTATTTTATTTCATTTTCAAAGTTCGTTGCTTTTTCTTGTGCTCGTGAGTGTGGGCAGCACACAGCTCTACGCATAAGCATGTATTTTATGTCTATGGCTCTATGTCTCGGCTGATTTTATTATATGAGCAAAAGTAATGGGACACTTGACCATTACAGCAACAGAGACTTTAATGACATACACATGACATTTAATAAAGATACACAGACTTTTATATGGAGTTCCCTTTTAACTGTTATAACGGTTCCACTCCCCTGTTCTCTGGACTCTTAGGGGAACTTGTTTTTCTATAATAAACTAGATAAACCGTGAACGACCAGCAGTGGTGAATAGCTTTGGCTTAATATTTGATTACATTAATGTTTAAGTTGAACTGTAACTGTGTGACTGTGTTAAAGGGAACAGTGCTGTTAAAAAGTGTTTAAACCAAACGTTATTGCACTTTTGTTCATACAGCAGCAATACATTTTTTTAAATATTAAAAACACAGGGGTATGGGCTGTTTAAACACAAGGGTATGGGCTCTTTAAGTAAGCTATTGTACAGGACGTTGTGGTCAGGACCCAGAATGACACCACACATAATTATTAAAGGTGGAAGCTTTTTAAGTATCTGGACTTCTATCAGTTCTATGAGCAAAAAATCTCTCTGAACTCATTATATTTATATGAATTATTCTAACATCCATATCAGTGTAAAATTGAACAACTGTGCTGAACATCTCACTCAGCTTTCAGACGTCTCACCTGAACTCCCAGGAGTTTCCCATCATCTGGAGGAATTCTGGACAAGACAACGCCTGTAAACACAGAGAAGGAGAAAATCAGAAACAAACCAGAACAGAACAGAGCAGATCAGACTGAACCAACCCCAGTTTAACAGCAACAGACCAGCAACCCTGGATCAGCCAGGCAGACTCGGTTCAGCAGGAGGCTACGGTCACTGTTCAGAGAGTCACAGGAGGACATTTTAGAGTTTAAATTTGAGCTTAAATTTCACTTACTCTCCATACTGGACCCACGTTAGCTCTCAGACCGGAGCGAGGAGCGCCGAGCGAGGCCCAGGCATGTGTAATCAACCACAGAAACACCGATATGAATACTTGTTTGTGGGTACATATTTAAAATAAAAATGAAACCCTTAAACCTCCTCACACACACATCTGCAATAATTATAATGATGATGAAATTATATCATATTATATTATAACATTAAAACTCCGAACTTCTACATTTTACACACCTATGCAATTTATTGTATTACATTTATAATACATAAATTAAATATCTAATTTATATTACATTTATGTGTGTTCTATATATAAATATATGTATTCCAAAATCTAATTTAAATTAGATTTACCTGTGAGATACTGTGAGATTTTCATCGTGTTATACAAATATACATTATGTGTCATTAACCGTGTTTCTTTTCTAATATGATTTGAATATCATTTAGTAAAGTGGCTTGATTTACTTAAATAAAATTAATTATAAAAATATAGACGTTAGACAAAAAAATACTCTGGCCACGCCTTGCTGTTTTTTATTGGTCCGCTGTTCCCAGAAGTCTCCTCCTATTGGTCGGTGAGAGTGCGGGGTAAATTTGAAAGCAGGTTTGAGAGTTCGGTTGTTTACTTGTTTACTAGTTGAAATATTGTTATTTTTACAGACTTTCACAGTTCTAGGACAGCACGGTTGGATATCTAGGTTGTTTATAGTTTCTGGGACTCGGGCAGGTGGACATTAAGAGATGTCTGAGGACGGAGTGGTGTGTTTGTCAGAGCCTCTGGATCAGCAGGCCGGAGAGACAGAACCAGACCCGGAACACAGATCACCAACGAGAGGTCGGTACTGAAACCACACACACACACACACACACACACACACAGAGAATACATAAACTGAGTAATACATAAAGATACTGTAAAGAATAAGATAAGTGTAAAATATAGACCCAGTGAGAGAATGTGTAGTGGTGAAATATAGTACAGAAGTATTGCACTGGGAGATGAAGAGGTGCAATAAATAAGCAGCACTGCAGTGACTACAATAGATAGACAGACACATACAGCTAGTCAGTGAATTGAACAAAATGTGGAGCTGTGTTAAAATGGTTTGGGAGTTAAAATAATATGAATAATGTATCTATATGTAAATGTATGTGTGTAATATTAATATTATTGAAACATTCACAAAATTCTGTTTAGAGTTGTTTCAGGATGAAGAGCAGGGTGAAGATCGTGAAGCTGAAGATGGCAATGGGGACAGTGGAGATTATGACGATGGAGGTTATGACGAAGAAGGTGACGACAGTGGAACAGGCACCCTGTCTAGTGTGGAGACGTCGCATACGCACCTTCTTCGGGCCGAGGCCTTCGGGAGCACCAGGCTGCCTCACGTCTTCCAGACCAACCACCTGGTTTTCTACGAGAGATTCAAGGCGTATCAGGATTACATACTTGGTAACACATTTATTCACATCTGTCAATTAACTGATAAACTTTAAATAACCTTAAACACACAGTGCATGGGCCAAACATCTGACAAAACACAACAACATGGGATTTTCTCAGCTGAATGTGTAAATGTGAGGCAGAGAACACGAATGTGGTCAGTAACGCGGATCTTCCAGATGTTTCTCAGTCACTGTTTAAACTGAATACACACACACACAGTCTGATAAACACCCTACGTTGTGACATTTTGTTTGATAAACAGAGCAATGGAAACACTTCAAAATTCCTGCAAAAATGGGTTTCATTCCAGCAAAAAAAACCCTTTTATATCAAACAAAGGCACCAATATACAAAATGAGTTATAAATGTTTGTCAGGTTGTGTGTTAACATGTCATCCAAAATTCTTTGTCATATGTGTAGTTATACAACATGCAGTGATGTGTATCCTGAACCGCTAATTTATGACTGTTCAACATTATCAATTCAATTCAATTCAATTTTATTTATATAGTGCTTTTAACTATGGTCATTGTCACAAAGCAGCTTTACAAAATGAAAT
>JBBPDC010063916.1:0-10917 GCA_037974485.1 Hemigrammopetersius urotaenia
TGTAAAGCTGCTTTGTGACAATGACCATTGTTAAAAGCGCTATATAAATAAAATTGAATTGAATTGAATTGAATTGGATGATAAATTAAATGGGTAGTATACTTGAAGTTCATTGAAGTTCATTTGATTAGGTATGCTTGAGTATAAGTATAGCAAGTATACAGACCATGTACTTGTAGTGTACTAGAAAAGTATACTAATTTAATACTTCTTCAGACTAAATCTGAACATTTTTAAGTTTATAAAGGTATACTTGAAGTATACTTTATAAGGTCATTTTACGTTTACAAAAGTGTACTTTATATACTTTCTTTCTACTTATCAGTATAAGTCAAGTATACTTCGCTATACTATTCTCAAGTATATAAAATATAGTAAATAAAAAGTAAACTTCAAGTATACTGTCTCAGTTTTAGTATAAAATAAGTATACTCGTAGTACACTTGAAGAAACTACTTTTTGCTTCGGGTATTTGTGTCATGAATGGTTTCATTCATCAGCATTGTAAAGAATATGTAGGTTTCTACAGTTAACTATTTCACACAGAACTCTGAATGACTTTGTTTACACAAACTGCATTATAGGAGAATTTAAAAAATATATGGAACTACTATTGTAGTGATTAAATGTAGGAGTTTTGAGGTACGACTCGCCCTAAAGAAGTTTACTTGTTTCTGAAACTACAGATTAGTATCTAAGGAAAGATTTTACGAGGACTATAAGAACTGGTGCGTCTTACCATTACATCAACGGGGACTTTGCATTCAAATACATTAATGTGGAGCTGGTCCCTACACAGCAGCTACAACAGCGTCCACTCTTATTGGAAAGCTTTCCTCGGGCTTCAACTCTTCCAGCCATGTGTTAATGTACAGTCAGGCTGTAACAGAAACGGTTTGTCACCAAATTGCGTCCACAAAGCATGGCGTTATCCAAAATGTCTTGGTCTGCTAAAGCATTAAAACTTCACTGGTAAAGGTCCTAGCCCAAACCCCGAAAAACATTTGTGTTCAAATACTTTTGTCCATATAGACCATTTTGTCCATTAAATTACAAAAAATGATATCTTCTGACTTTACCTTCAGTTTCGCCACAACTTAACTTTTCTAAACACCAATACAGACTGTATGTTAATTAATAGATTATTCGGAAATGATCTATAAGGGACTAGGCAGATAATGTGTGGTCAGAAAGTGAGCCGTTCTCACAGAGAGGAAGATTTGGGTTGCCCAGTATGTTTCTGAAATATGAATCTGGGATGCAGCCCATGCCACAGGCGCCGTGAGTAATCCATGAGCCGGAGTGCCAGGGCCAGGGCCAGTGCCCGGCTACAGAACTCTCCGGGGTGGTAGGACAGGCTGGCGGAGCCAACTTTCAGAAGAGAGAAACACATTCAGTGCCAAGTTTCCACACACACAACTGCACTGTGAGGATTTCTGTCCGTGATAATGGAAAATTAACAGCAGGGGTTGCATGGACTAGTCAAGTGGTTGGTAGCATCCTGTAACAGAGGATCTAATCTGGACCTAATCAGGTGGGTCCAGATGTGTGCTCATAACAAGAAAGTCTGGGGATAAACATGATATGTTTCAAAATCTGGAAGGCAGAGCTCAAGGCAGTGGTCAAAGGTGTGCTCAAAGTCCCTCCCAAAACCTCCTGTTAAGATGTTTGGTGTGTGCAGAGAACTCATTGCTCACAGTAAAACATAACATTACCTCTTGTGAGGTAAAATCAGCTCCTTTAGTTCTGACAATAGTTGAAGTCTTGTTCAACCCCAGACCAAAGATGTAGTTGAAGCTGAAGTTGTGGTTTATTGTTATATGTACAAAGTACAGTGTACAGAGTACAATGCTTACTTGAATGCCCTCTTCACAGACAGAACATAAAGACACAAGAGACATAAAAGACATAAAAAACAAATCAGTAACTAGTTGCTTAATGCGAAGTGTGAGTGCAGTGTAAAGTGTCAGTGCAGTGTGAATTGTTGTGTACTACAGTATTACACATAGGGTGAAGAACAGATTTATTGCACCCAGAGAGAGAACCACAGTTACTGTGTGTTGAATAGTCAGATACTGGGATAAAAACTGTTTCTGAATCGTATTGTGCATGTGTGAATTGTCCTGAGTCTCCTGCCGGACGGACGGTAAAACACTACTAGAAGTACATCAGAGGTAATTATTGCCATTTTGTTTAAGTGAACAAGAGATTTGTCTTCTTTTAATTCTTGCAGTTATGTAAATACTCCATAATTTCTCTTATTCTGATATTTTGTCATTTCCTTTAAAATTATGCTTTAAAGAATAATATTTGATTCAGAAATTAGGTGAAATATCTTAGGCAAAGCTGTTCAGTTCAATACTTGCACCTATAAAAGATCCGACCTGAGAAACTGAACCATTTGGTGATGAGGGAAAACTGAGAAAAATAGAAATAGAACACAATTAAATAGAGTATAGAAATAGAACACAATGTTGAAAGATCCTTTCAAAACAAGTAAATACTATACAGATATCTTAACACACTCTGCTTATAATATGTCATTGAAAAAAACTGTGGAAGTGAAGACAAGATCCATTAGACCAAGAAAAAGCTCAGAAAAAGCTGCCTATAGACCAGTCAAATATGCAAAGCAAAACCCTAACATCACTGCAAAAGACCTACAGGTCTTTTTTGTTGCACAGTTCCTTTTTGCTGGCCTACTGTGCAGTGCTGCAACATTATCTACATGAAAGGGTTGTCAAAATGTAGCCTTTACTGTGATCTGATCAAGAGGTTTATGCAGTGAAATATGTAACACAACAATTAACAAGATGCCTTCTGTAAACATTTAATTATATGTTTATCCCTTTGCTGACAGTGTGGAAAAAGAGAAGCATTTCAAAAAAAGAAAACCTTGCCAGCTATAAACATAAGCTTTTTGTGGATTTTGTGATAGCTGGTGGCACAGGAAATGATGTAGGGAATAGATACTAGAAAATACTAAATATTCAGTAGAGAAACTGAAGAAGAAAAGAGGTGGGCTATTACAACAAGACCATCATCCAAGCAAATGTGGACTGGACACATGACAGTTCTACCTTCATGAAAAACTTTTTTTTTTCAGAATCCAGTGATGGAGTTAAGGAGGGTGAAGCTTCTTTTGTGCCAGAAATAAATTTATTTCACACTATATTTTTTCACTAAACTTTTTTTTTCAAAAAGTACATTTTAAGAAGGCAACTAAAACTGCCAACATTTATATTTAGTAAAAATATGATTGTGTTCTCTGGGTCAGCATTTGGTATCCCACCAATAAATTGTGGGGAGGATGGCCTTGTTGCTTTCGTTGCACTGTAAAATCTTTTCTAAAAGAGCAACAGGGCTATAAATAGCACTAATGAAAAATGAAGAGAGTCCAGGAGAACTAAGGGCACTGCACCCCTTTAAACTAATAGAAAGATTGATGTTCTTCATCAGCAGCTCTGCAGGGCCCTGGGCAGTCTAATGTTCTTCCCTTTTTTTCTCAGTGATAAAACACATGGTAATTTGGGAATGAAATTTATCTGATGTGTTAGAGCTGATTTGTGCTGTATGTACAGCAACCTGTAATCAGGTGTTGGTTTACATCCTTGGTCACACTGAGCACAGTTCATCAAATCATATCAAATCATAATCATATTAAAAAATGAAATTCTTGTTTCTCTGTAATCTTACATCGGAATGTTTTGGCGCATCTTTAAAAAAACGCTTTCAGATTTTTGATGGCAAAATGTTTTAGCCACACATTGAATTGAAAAAAATTATGAAAGAAAAATCTGAGGGAAAAAAATGTCCAGTAATACAGTAAACATGTTCAGTAATGTTCAGTAATTATGTAATGAAGTAAAAATGTGCATTAATGTCCAGTAATGAAGAAATAAAATGTTCAGTAAAACAGTAAAAAATGTCCAGTAATGTCCAGTAATTAACTAATAAATGTCCAGAAATGTCCAGTAATGTTCAGCAATGAAGTAAGGAAATGTCCAGTAATACAGTAAAAAAAAGTCCAGTAATGATGCTTATACAAAACATAGCTATTACAAAGACCATTCCTAAACAAGACATTTGTGTTTTGACACAGAAACAGCAAACAGCACTTTTGCCCCAAAAGACTACACTATTTTATTGCACAGAACTTGCTAATAGACCCACTACAGTTCAACTTTGAAGCAATTTACCAGCTGCCTTAGGCTATTCATAGCATGCAGCTAGCTATAGCAAAACAAACAAACCTTGGAATTTTTTTTCCTCAGAGACAGCAATAAAAGCCAACAGTACCTCTGACTCTGGACCTGATGAGGAAATTCAACATCCCCTTCAAAAACTGGGGTCCAGAAGGCAAGAGCTCACTTTAAAAATCACACGGCTTAAATAAACGTTTTGCAACCTTTATGCTAGCTCAGGGAGGAAAGCTTGTTATACAAGATGATCAACTATTTTGTGAGCATCATCATTTAGATGGCACGGCTCAGTCGTCTGGATGAGGAGGTGAGTGTTACAGGTTACAGATGTTTCATTTCATTTCTGTTCATTCAATAGTAAAGGTGATTCTTTAGTTGTATATTATATTTGCATTTGACAAATACATTCTTAAAAGACATAGGACAGGAAAACCATACTAGTATAAACCTTGATTTACTCATGAAAGAGGTTTTCTTTTTTTCTTTTTAGCTGTTTTCAATATTCTAGAAATACAATTAAGGCATCAACACAAAAAAACATTATACTGAATTATGTTACTAAAGTTCAAGTAAAAAGTTGGATTTTTTACCTTCTTTTTTCAGGTAAAAAGCTGGAAAAATCATGAAGAAATGTTGTTAGCCATAAGCCAAGCAGTTTACAGTAGTAATATGGGGGTCATTTTAATGTATTTTATGCATCTTCTCAAAACAGGAAACTTTCCTAGTTTTCATTCTTTTAGTTGGATCTTTAATGAGAAAATGAGAAAGAAGAAGAAGAAGAGGACGAATAAGAAGAAGAAGAAGCCTGGTACTGTGAATACAGTTGTTTTAAGTTAACTTATCTTTGTTTATACCTTTAAAACCTTTGTTTATACCTTTATAAGTTCATACCTTTAAGTTAACTTCAGTTTGCTTGCGGATGCACAGTTATCTATCAGCAGAGCTCATTCTTCTGTCTGACTCAGACACTGCAGCTGAAGGGATGTTTTTATAGGTTTCTCAACTTCTGGCTGCCAGTCAAACGGTCATGCTCTGTTTTCATGCTCTTATTTCTCATTTGATCGCCTCACTCGCTAACTCCCTGTTCTGGATAAACAGACAGGAAACATCTGAAAGCTCAGTTCAACACCTCCTCTAACTGTGAAAAAGACATTCACAAAGTCATTCAGAGCGGGGCTGTTGTGAAATGTTCTACAGAAACGAAGTAGAATTTTTCACAGTGATGGTAAATGGATCCAAATGTCTGCCTCTAAAAGCTCCTTCACAGAAAGTTATTGCATGAAATGGTTATAAAGAGAAGCTTTTGGCAACAGCGTGCTGGTGTGGATGGGTACATATAGGGCGCTGCAAAGAATAGTCCCCCATTATCCACATTCTATATAAAAACTCAGAAGATATGGTTCCATTCACCACCACTGTAAAGAAGAGTTGATAAGTTAGCAATTAGCTTATGCTAGCAAGCTAAGTGTAGTTATAACATAAATGCTGTAAAAACAAAGATACTTGAGATTTCAAACTGCACCACACTCTTTCCTTTGTTCCTATAACTTATATAACCTATAAAAATGTAAATAAGGAAATAAAGCACTGATCTCCAAAATATTGTTGAATTTTTTGTTTTGCTTTCAGATTTTGGCATCAGTTTGATGCTGATGTGATGACGACAATGATGATAATGATGTCTATTCTTATTGTTGTTGTTGTTATTATTATTATTATTATTATTATTAAAGGAGTTAGAGTAACAGTAATTCTTCTGTCTCTTTATTTCTGGCCATCAGTTCCAGCACAGTTAGGTGATTTGTTGCTCAAACACACATTCTAAATCTGTTAATTAAGTGCTGAGTTAAATCAGGTGTGTTAAATTGAATTGTTTGAGTCTGCCAGCCTGCACGTCAAATATATTCACACTTCATCCCAGGTACGCCAGCAGGTACTACTGAAGATCTGTGAGTGGAATAGAAAAAGGTCCAGCCAGCCCACTGCTCTGTCATTGTCCTTTTTTCTGTGTGTGTGTGTGTGTGTGTGTGTGTGTGAGCACTGGAGGAAGTGCAGAGGTTTCTGCTTCTGCATTGGATGACTGATGGTGTGTTAGATTAGGAGAGAATGTCCGACAGTGAGGGAGAGAGAAAAGAGAGAGAAAGAGAGAGAGAAAAGAGAAGCAAGAGAAGAGAGAGATAAAAAGACAGTCTGTGGGAGTGAAATTGATTTTGTTATTCTTCACAGGAAGTGATTTTATAACATTAAAGTCACTTCTTTTTTTATCGGTTCTGTTTGAAAAAGACCAGCAGCTACTAAATCCTTCTGCAGCTGAGTTTTACAGTCTGGCAGTGGTCAGTTCTAGATCGAATCTAACTCACCTAAATCAGATAATTCAAAGTCTTCACAGATTTTCTGGATAAGCTAGATATAAAAAAGCCAGAGCTGAAATCCAGATGAGCGTCAGACCTCTAGAAGAGAGTACCACAACACTCTAGAGCAACTTCAGTCCATCTTGTTTTAGTATCTACAGCCTCTATAGCTGGAAGGATAAAGATATTCCATCAGTTGTTTTGATGTATGTGGTGGAGAATGCAGACCACCACAGAACTCTATAATCAGGGACTGATATAGGCTGTACACATGCAAAAATTGTGGTACGACAAATGCACACCAGTTTTCAGTCTTCACTGCACAAATGCGTACCTAATCTAAGTACCACCACTAAGGAAAACCTTAAAAAGAAAATAATGACGTTTAAAAATATGGTTCCTGCCCGTCCTGCCTTGCTTCTGCACCAATCAGAATTCAGTCAGAGCAGGTCTGATCTCAGCGCTTCTGTAACTGTGTGCCCCGCCCACTCCGCCCTGATATGAGACCCGTTCGCCACTCCAGAGAGCAGTGATCTGCCCCTGTTCCACGGATCTGAGCAAGACGCTTTTTCTCACTCGACAGCCACAAAAACAAGTACAGAAACAGGCTGAACTCTGCCAACATGCAATCCTCATTTCGACCAGTTAGTGGCATCATATTAGAGCGCCCATGGTAAGGTAAAAAAAATTAATTTGAGTTTGTACCAATTCATTAATGTAGGTACTTGTTAAAGTACTACAGCAAAAAAAATATGTCAACCTCTGTCTATAATCTCCAATAGATGTTCACTGAAAAGATCTGGTGACTGAAAAGGCTGCAACATATGATTTACTTCATCTCACCATTCAGTGATCCCTCACTCACCATGTGGACAACTGTCATCTTAGAACAGACCCCTCTAACCATGATTGAAATATCATATCATAATGATGGGGGAGAAGGAGAGTCTGCCTAGAGAAAGCCCTCCGTTTAGCAGCAGCCTTTTTCAGGACTTCAACGGAGTGCTCACTTCTGGGTGCTTCATTAATGGGTCACATTTGTGCAAAAGATATATATTTAAATTTTCTATTAATCAATCACGGCTATACAGCTATCTGTCATAACTGCAATGTATTGCCTCGCCCAGCTTCACAAAAAGTAAAATCTAGGATGTGGCACATTTTCTATTCACTATAAAAAAACTGAAATAAAGTGCAGAGTATCATTTCATTGGTAACAAACAATAAAAGGTTTTGTTATGACAGTGACATATGTTTGGTTGCCAATGTGGCAGCTGGTGGCTTAGTGGTTAGGGTGTTGGCTCTGCAATCAGTAGGTTGTAGGCTTGAATCCCAACTGCTAGTGTCATCACTGAGGTACCCTTGAGCGAGGTACTGTCCCCACACACTGCTCCCTGGGTGCCCCTCTTTGGTGGCAGCCCTCTGCTTCATTTGGAAATTCACATTGTGAGGGGCCTCTTGTTTTTGACATTTGGTGTACACTCTAAAAAAATAAGACTTTGTCAGTCTGGCACACTACATTTACCATTCAGTCCAAAATTGTACTGACATTCCTGGCTTCGTTATGGATAACAATCATATTTACAATTCCATTTATTTTTGGAATTGTAATATTGGTCAGAAAAATCTCAATTAGGTGACATTATCAACTACAGAAAGTTGTTCAAAGCTAAAGGAAATGATTAAGTGGTTACAGAAAGTGAGTGATTCGGCTCAGATTCGGCAAGTGCATATCGCATAAAAACAACCAGGAAACAAACATTTCCATATTTCATGCAGGCTAGATGGCCTGAGTGCAAAAAAAGTTAATTAATTACAGTATGGTGTGTATAGTTAGTGTAATTAATGATAGGGGAAACACTGTGTATTGTAATACCGCAGTCTACACAATCAAAAATGAACTTCATAATTCTGTGGCATATCTCCATGTACTAAAAAGGCAAGGCCATGTTCTGGATGGATGGAGAGACAAACATAAACACACAGACCCAATTATTTTAACACTTGAGAGACATATGAACAAACTATGATGCAAATACACACATCATATAACAATCATGCTGCTGTAATAATTTCTAACCTCAAACACAAGTAGGAATTCTTGTCATGTTATTGTGTTTTCATTACTGCACGGCTGTATTGTAATTATGACAGTATCAAACTCTGTCTCTCACACACACACTCACACACAAGTTATTTAACTGCAAGAGTTATAGACGCTAAATAGCTAAACCATCAAGTCTACATTTTCTCTATATGCATTGCAAAAAAAACCCTGCCGTGTTTTATTTAATCCGTTTGTGATTCATACGCTGTTTTATGCCATAACTTACCCTGCAGGCTTTATTTAACGCCATGGCAATGCTGGCAGGTGCTACATTTCTTCTTTTTGCATTTACACACACACACACACAGGCAAAGCCGCTGTCATCCCACTGATGAGCTAATATGGGTTATGGATCCGCGCTGTCAAAAGAAAAAAACACAACGAATAAATTCATCTGCGGATACAAGCAAATTCAGTGTGCAGCCTCTGATTAAAGCAATAGTTCACTGGAAAATCTAATTTACACAGTTTCCCCCAACTTGCCCCAAATGTAGCCGATCAGTCAAAACTTGTTTAGAGCTTCTGTAGGCTCAGCACTGGAGCTACGAGGCTAATGCAGCTAACAAGTACTGGGAGTTTATGGACACCAGTTAGCATGGCATATTCATACCTAATCTCACACTCACCACAAGTTGTAATAGCCTGATAATAACATGCACTGAAGTACAGTAGCATGGCTATAAACAATATCAGCCCTCTAGATACCTTGGTCCTTACTTTTGTTCATTTTTTTTACAGGCAGCACACATTCAGTTAGCACCATGCTAACTAGTGGAGTATGAATTTTCATTATTTGTTAGCAATGGTGCTAGTGCTAAAACTAAAGAATGAAACTTTAGACAGGTGTGAACTTGACTTGGACTTGACGCAAGCTCGACATACAAATTTGAAGACTTTGTTGAAGACTCAGCTTTGTTGATTCAAGCATTGCCTTGGACACAACACTCAAGAATTGACTGGAAAAGACCCAAAGTGGAAGGAAATGTAGAGAGGCACTTTTCAGGCAAATGGATTTCCTGGCGCAGGCCAGAACCACACTGAAAGCATCAGGTTTTGCGTCATTACATTACAGCAGCTTTCTCTGCCACCATGGTTACGCTTTGCTTATTTTATTTCGGAGAGGCGAGATAAACATGGGAATACCAGTTTGTTCCCATAATCTGGAAACTAGTGTAGCAATAAGGCCTCACTTAGCAGATAAACTCCAGTCTTACTGTAATTTTACAAAGAGGAACTCCCTGTTTTCCTCTTTGTAGCCAAAAACAACCTCACTTTTTAAACTTTATTCATTCACTTAACCTCTTTCTAGTCCCAGGTACCCAGGTACCCAGGTACCCGGAGCCTATCCCGAGGCTAACAGACACGAGACAGGGACTCTCCCCGGGTGGGGTGCCAGCCCACCGCAAGGCGCACATACACTCACACAGTCAATTCAGCTGACACACGTTTTTGAACAGTGGGAGAAAGCAGAGACCCTGGAGGAAACCCACACCACCACAAGGAGAACATGCAAACTCCACACATACACACACCCCCAACCCTGGAGGTGTGAGGCAACAGCACTACACACTAAACTACATCTGCTGCTCAAAAATGCAAATATTCTCATTTTTCTTTTTTCTCTGCAAACTTCAATTTCAGAGGGCATTTTGGTTTACTTTTCATTTTCCATTTCATGTGTGGTTTAAGTACTCTTCATTTAAATGTTGGACTAGCAGATATTAGCAACTTTCAGCCAAATACTGCATTCATGTGCACGTTTTCAAGTATCTTGAGACTGATATTTATGGGTAATTTGTTCCAATTTATCAACCGCTTCCCAGTTCTTTATAACACTTCATGTTATAAAGAACATGAAGTGTTCTAAAGCAGTATACTTCTTCTACAGTACAGCGTAGTGCAGAGGTAAGGCTCCTCCTGCTGGCAGCTTTAGAAACGACACTCCCCTCCACTTCCCTCACTGTTAATGAAGCAAAGGGAACGGAGCATCTTCCATAGCAACAGTGCTATGGCAACAGTGATGCTGAATAAAGGACGGCCATTACGGCCAGGCAGAAATGGTCGCTATAGCAGCAACACTGACAGCTCACACACACTCAGCATGTGTGTGTGTGTGTGTGTGTGTGCGTGCGTGTGTGTGTGTGTATGTATGTGTGTGTGTCCTTGTGTTAAAAGACGGATTTACACACAGCGACCCTGGAGGAGGAGATGCGAAAAGCCAGGAGGGAAATTTACACAGCCACACATACACACACAT
>JBBPDC010063926.1:0-10916 GCA_037974485.1 Hemigrammopetersius urotaenia
CTCTCTCTCTCTCTCTCTCTCTCTCTCTCTCTCTCTCTCTCTCTCTCTCTCTCTCTCTCTCTGTCTGTCTGTCTGTTTCTGTCTCTCTCTCTCTTGGCAGATGTTCCTGAGAATACAAGTCTGAGAGGAGAAATATTACAAGATCTCATCCCTGCAGCCACATGGGTTTACAGACTAATGCACACTTTCTCTTCATCATCATTCTCACTCTACCTGAAGATGTTGTGAGCCAGAATGCCACAGGTGCCCCTCTGTCCTCCAGCTGGGTGCCCCCTGGCTGTGGGGGCAATGTGGGGGCAGAGTTCTGGGCTGTGTGTGACATGCGGTCGGTGTGGGGTGTGGTGGTGCAGGTTCTGGCCATGCTGGGTTTCCTGAGCAGCCTGGCGCTGGTGCTTGCGGTGCTGCTACGGTGGTGGTGTGTGTGCGGCCCCTGCGGGTGGAGGGAGGTGCGGGGTTGGGAGTGTGCAGGTACTGTGCTGTTCCTGCTGGCCGTGTGTGGGATCTTTGCGCTGCCGTACTCCTTCATTGTTGGCCTGACAGAGCGAACCTGCCCTGTCCGCATCCTGCTGTTCGGGGGGCTGCTGGGCCTTGCCTTTGCCTGCCTGCTGGCGCGGGCTCTGGTGCTGGGGGGGGTAGGGTGTGGGGCGTGCCGGGGCTTGAGTGGTGGCTGGGTGGAGCCAGGCCTGGCACTGGTCTTATCGCTAGTTCAGGCTATAATAGCAGTGGAGTGGCTGGTGGTGGTGCTGGTGCGTGACGTACGTCCTTGCAGTTACTCCCAAGAGGAGTTTGTCCTGCTGCTCATCTACGTGATGGTCCTGCTGGCCGTCGCCATGGCACTGTCTTTGCGGGTCCTGTGCTGTGGCAACACCTACAGGTGAGCAAACTCACACACTGAGCCACAAGGGGGCGCTGAAATGTTTTTGGCTCCACAGTGAGAAGGGTGCACAGCATGTGGAGCAGCTCCACATATCTGAAGAGCCATCTGAGAAAATTCGGATAAGATCTTTTCCGATGAGAACAGCAAAAGAACTAGATTTTTGTTCTTTTGCTCCTTACTTGTGTTAATGAGGAGTTTAGGAGAAACAAGTCAGACATCAATAGTCTCCAAATAAGAAGATGATTTATTTCTGATGAGAGAAAAAAAGACCGTTGTATACAGTGAGATTTACCTGCACTGCAAGCTAACAGGTTCTACTCTTTCTGCCTCATCTCAGACTGCAGGGGACGCTGATGAGCCTCACACTCCTGCTCAGTGCTGCCATCTGGGTAGTGTGGATTGCGCTGCTCACCCGTGGCAACCGAGAAATGGGCCGGCAGCCGGCCTGGGACGATCCTGTCATTAGCGTAGCGCTAACAGCTAACGGCTGGGTCTTGCTGCTGGGGCATGGTCTCATTCGGGTCCGGCTGGTGTTCCAGAGAGGAACGAAGATCAAAACCAGAGACTTCACCTGCTGGACCAGCCGATCAGATCAAACGCCCGAAATCCACCTCCATAAACACGGGACAGAGAACCAAGGGTTCAACCATGAATCTACAGAGAAGAGAGGTGAGAGGAACACACACACAGAGGGATGTCTGACCGTTGAGGTCTGTCAAACAGCCTTAAAATATCAAACCATCACATTCTAAATATTCTCAATATATCATATTCAAAATATCTTTAAAACATCAAATTAGAAATATCTTTAAAACATCAAATTCTGCATATTCGTAATATATCACATTTATTTTCTGAAGGAAATGGAAAGGGGGTGGAGCCTGTACTGAGATCTCCTTATGAGTCAAGCTTCTCCGTGACAGTAAGTAATTCAACACAACCACCAGCACAAACACCAGCACAAATCAACTAATCACATCCCACTAATGCAAATCATGACAATCTCAATCAACACAAACTAAACAATTACAACAATATGATAATAATATAATAAAATAAATCTGTTTGTTTGTTTCAGGAAATTGACCCTGATAAGGATTACTCCATTCCACGACCTCAGACCACCAACATTAACGAACCTTATGATGACTATTATGAACACAGACTGTCTTAAACACAAACACACACACACACACACACACACTCCGTATGTGTGTGTGTGTGTGTGTGTGTGTATGTGTGTTACTCTATAACCTCACTATAAATCCTGTGGTGTGTGTCCGCCCCACCCCCCACCCCCTGTTCTAGAATGCTTTCCACTACATGACTGAACATTGCTTTGAGGATTTGATTGCCTTAATTTGCATATCATTAAAACTTAAATCTTTTGTGTGATGTTTGAGTGAAAGTGTATGTGTATGTGTGTTTGTGCAAGTGTGTGTGTGTGTGTGTGTGTGTGTATGTGTGTGATGGGGAAGACACTCCAGAGAGGAGAGATCCTTCAGATCCTGAGCTTTCCCGTGTTTGTGCTGGTGGTCACATGGTCACATGGAGTTTGCGGGATGGGCTTACAGCATCCCAAGATCTGGACACTGTGGATTTTCACGCACTGTGAACATAATGACATGAAAATGCCTGAACTCACCACATAAAAGACACAGTTTGTTAATGCTCTGTCTGCACCACCACCAAACATCTGCCAGTTTGTGTCCTAGGTGTGACAGGCATTCCACACCAAGCTGGAGTCACTGTCAGCCAGACCTCAGGCTACAATCAACAATGTAAACATCGGCCGGAAAGAACTGTTCAGATGCTTGGCAGGGTCCTCCTGGTTACCACTAGGGCCACTAGCATGACACCCTCTGTTGTCCCCAGTGTAAATAGGTGTTTCCACAAAGTGGAGTGTTTGTGGGAAGGAGACCACCCAGCGAGCAGTTTGTAGGTTCCAAGCACAGGCGAATTGCTACAAGAGAACAGGAGAGAGTTGCTTAACTCTCAGCCACTTGATGGGTGTGGCTCACAAGATTTACAATTAAGCCTCCCTAGATTTCTCAAGTTTTTCTATGGTTTCACAAGTGGTGGGCATAGAATTTTTTATTTTTTTATCTAGATTAATCTCACTTTAATCTTGGAATGGCTCATTTAAATTCTGCCGAAGTCATTCAGAATATGTGTGCTACTCAAATAATGACTAAAAGTAAGCCCCCCCCCCAAAATGCAAACATTTCATACAAGATATCACTGAGCACATATACGCACTTTACAAATAGAAACAAGACTATGAATTGGAATTAAAAATAATAAGCTGTCATTATTGAATTAAAATGATATAGTGGCTGTTGAAGCTGCTGTAGGTAGCACGCGGGCATTAGGACCCAGGCGAAGCTACACGGCGCTGCTTGTTAGCGAGTAGCAACCGGAGCCCGTTCAGTAATATTTCTTGTTTTTTACTTGTTTCCTTAAGTGAAAGGAAAGGAAAGGTTTGGTGAAAAGTTTTCAGCCCTCTATACACGCTAATTCCTTCCTACAACCCTGGGGGCTAAGCCCCCCTTGTCTTTCCATCCTAGTGATGTTCCTGTTTCACAGTAGGCATACACACAGGTTCGAAGACTCGTTCTTGCCCCCTACAGTGCAATCCGGCTAAGTATGCATACGTGCTAAAATATCAAGGTGAAGTCATCATAGCTTGTGGCGATATCTTTTTTATCGCTTGATAACGGCACACCACTAGTTTTCACTGACCAGCTGAATTATGTTGGGACAACATAAATTACTTTAGAAACTGACCTGCAACTTGCTGCAAAAAATTGCATTTGAAACCATCATGCTACGGTGACAAAGCCATGTGGGCCTGGTAGTACTTTGGGAAATCATTTGAGTTTCTGAGCACAATCCATTGCTCCATCAATAAATGCTCCCTGAAGCTGTATTTTGCAAAGATGAAGCCACATGTCAATTTTGTGCAGAAACACCAGCCAGTTCACTGAGATGAACTGAAAGACAATGGAAATGTGTTCTGTGGTCTGATGAGTGCACGTTTAAGCTTGTTTTGGAAAACAAAGGACGTCCAGACTGTTGTCAACAAGGGCCAAAACCAGCATCAGTGCTGGTCTGGGGGCATCAGTGACCATGACATGGGGGATCTCTTTATATGTGAAGGCACCAGTCATGCTCCGGCTTACACTGTAATTGTAGAGAGACATATGCTCCTGTCATGACCAAGTCTTTTCCCAGGAATATTTCAGCAGGAGAATGCCAGGCCTCATTCTTCATAAGTCACAAAGACAGCAAGAATGGGCAAAAATTCCACTAGCGAAACTACAAAAATTAGTGAAAACACTGAATACCTTTTCTTTGTCTTTTTGCCTGTTAAATAAAGGTTCAAGTGAATTACCAAATTACAGATTTTGGAAAGTGTTCCAACTTTTTTGGGTTTGTATTTTTTATAAATTTATTTATTCACAGTTCTGTGGAAAGGTTTAGGCATCTGCAAAAATAATATTTAAAACTGTTTAGATGAGCAGTAAAGATGATTAGTAAATATCCTAAATATATTAAAAAGAATAAATACAAATTATATTATACAGTGATTCTATTTACACTATATCAGTTAGTTCCTTGTGGAAGCCCAGTATTACTTGTAGTTTCCGTCAGAATCCTGGTTTGACTAAGTCAGTCCTTCATTAAATTCAGAATTTCACAAATCCAAACAATGGAGGCATCAAGGAGAAATCTGGACCCAAGCCTGTGTTCTCCTCACTAGCTCACAAAATATATATTAATTTACAAAATATATCTACTTTTTCTGTAAACAAAACAAGTCATGATGCTTTTGACTGCTTTCTTGTTTGCTTCCATTCTACTGTAAATGTTGCTAGCAGAAAGACATTTTATCACAAATTAAGAAAAATAGCTTGCAACAATTTGCATAGCCGCTAAGACTTTTAGAGTATTGTATGTCTTTATTGTGCTCATGTTTCGATTCTCCTGTCCTTGTGGTTTTCAGGGATGTTTTGTGTGTGAGAAAGAGAGAGAGAGAGAGAGAGAGAGAGAGTTTGCTTTCGTTTCTGCAGTAACAGAACTGTGTATGAAAAGCACAGACACACCTTCAGCTCACAGACTAGTTTTAACCTGTTTAACAATTTTCTGCTGAGCTACAAACACACACACTCTCAGAACTTTGTCTCACACGTTGTTTTCTTAGGATTGTTTCTCTGGCCATGAAAGAATTAAATCACTTTCTTAGGACTTGCTCATTTCGGTGACTGTTATTAAGACGAACACTTTCCAGAGTTCAGAACTCGTCCCCGATATTAATTCTGTTTTAGATAAATCAGCAAAAGCCAGAGCTGGTGGTGACAGACACACTGCAGGCCAGATGTTTAAGACCACGATATACTGCTTACAAGAAAACATTAGAAATAGGGCAACCCCTCACACAAATTCAATCTAATGCAATTTTTTCCTCTTTTTTCTGAGAACCAAACTGTATTACTGACACCAGTCCAGTGGTGCCAGTAATATACTGAAAAGTTAATTGGCATAAAAAGAAGAAGAAGCCAGCTGCAGCATGTAGCATGACCGTTCTGTGTCTTGTCTTCGTATTTTAGTGTTTTAAACACCCCCACACCCCATTTTCAATAGTTATCTCAGTTTATTTAGTATTAGTAAGCTGTGCCCTGTCTAAACATGTGGGTAGAGAGAGTTATTTCAACCATTCTTGCTGAATGCTAATGCTAATTGTTAATGCTAATGGCGTTTCCTGATTCTGATTATTTTTTTAATTCTGCATTTTCTTTAAAGGTAATGCATTAAACTGAGTTTAAAATGAAAGTAATTGAAAGCATATTTGTGGGCATATTTAGGGTTTATGTCACAGATGACGGGAGGATCCAGCGTCCGTGATTTGCCTCTGGGCATGGACGAGACTGGAGAACATGTATCCATGTGGTGAGTTTTTATTTACAGAAAACAAAACAGAAAACAAACCTGACTCAGTGGCCGCTACAAGAACAGGAACAGGAAAACGACATACAGCTTTGCAAACTAAGGATGTGAGGCGATGGACAGATAAAGTGCACTGACACAAACAGAACTTAAATACATACAGAAATCAGGGAAGAACACAAAACAGGTGACAAACAAAAACACGTGGTACGTGAACAGAACTGAAAGTCAAAATAAAAGTCCTCAAAACATTAACAGAACAGAACCAAAACCAACTGAAAATCAGTGGCCCCTACTGGCCACTGACCGACCCGCAACAGTTTACACCATAAAAATAGGCATTTTTGGCTTTTTTTTAACCAAAACACAACAAGCCGTTTTTTCACTATATCAAATGTAATCATACTGGGTACCTGAAAAACATGAGTAATGGCCCTGGACACATCAGGAATCAATATCAGGAATCCCACTATAGTTTTTTTCTGAGGTAAAATTTGTATTATTCTTTTTTTTGCCAAAACGACTCCACTTCTCTGAACTCATGCAGAATTTTGAAACCTTTCTTATGTCAAAACCTTCATTAATGTGACGTCTAGTCAGCGGCCACAGGGGGCGCTGGGGTTTAAGTTGGTTATGTTGTGGGACTCTTATTTTGATATCCTTATTTTGATATCCTGAGCTGGGTAATAGCCGTGAGATAGGTTCCAGCTGCTGGTGTAATCAGGACTAAGTGTTTGTGTATTGTTATTGGTTGGAAACAATATCATGTGGGGTATTTAAGTTCTGTCTAGGTGGACCATAGTGTCGCTCCACCGTTAACCATACCGTTGCAGATATCATTACTCTTGCCTTTCAGTTTGTGCATGTATCGGCCTTCGAGCCAGGTTTCAGTTCTGATTTATAATAAAGTGAATCTCAGTATGGAATCCTGCCGTTGTGACTTCAATCTTTGGGAAAAGGCTCAGCGACGTGATAATTAATAATAGTGCATTAGTGGATTCATTATTTTGAGTGTCTGCTCTCTAATGCACGAAGAAAGAGAGAAGATGGTCGAGTCGACTTCAAAATATGTGTCAGAGAGAGAGTTTGTGACATCATGGCCAAGGCGGATGGAAAGGGACAAAATTCAGTGAAACACAAATGCGAAGAAGCAAGTGAGGAGCAAATCACACAGCAGGCTCATAAACAGACCAGGCACTAAAGCCGTTTGTTGTGGTATAATTAAAAGTAATCAGCCTGTGAATGCGGTTATGTGTTAAGCCATCAGTAACCATAAATGGTTTGGTAAGAGACCCCATGTGAACACCATGGTGGTGCAGCGGTAAAAGGCAAGACACTGATTAAAAAAAGTCAGAAGATGTTTTTAGTGTAAACTTATTTTTCCCGTAAAACTAATGTTTACGTGTCTCCAAACAATGGTTTTATAGCAACCACACAATCACACTCCTGGATATTACAGATGCAGGGTCAATAAGAGTGAGTGGTGAAGAAGAGCAAGATCAGCCAATGCTCAATCAAAGATATGTGAGAGGGTTAGTGAGGTGCTTTGGGAGAGCTGGAGTGTGTTTAACGACTACAGAAGTAGGGAGTGTGTGAAAGAACAAAGAAACAGCAGCTGTAAAGCACCACTGACAGCTTAAATGCAGCACTGTTGCCGTCAAACTGCTACTGATGCAAAACACTCATCCTGTCCAGCAGGACGAGGGCAGATCTGCCACTATTCATCACAGTGATGGACTGCTTTATATTTTTGCCCTTTAATATAGCCAGCATGTTAACTTGCTACATTTCTGTTTGCAAGAAGCAGCTCTTTAATTGCAGTTTGAATGAACGTTATCAGTTATAAGAGGCGAAATTTGTTTATAAAATGGCTTTAAAGCAGGTAGCCCATAGCTTATAGTTCATTGGTTGCTTATTACAACTTATTCAACGCTAAAGATTAGAATAAATAAATAATTCAACACCCAGCGACAGCATTACTGACAATGAATAATGATCAAAATTATAATTTGTACTGATCACAGCAACAAATGGAAAAAGGGCAAATGTGCAAAGCTGTTAATGCAGATATAAACATAATTCACCAAGTAACTAACAATGTAATAAATAACTACACAATTACGTATTGATTTATTATGTAATGACATGTAAATACAATGTAATTACATTTGAATAGCAACACTAAAGTTATAACACTTAACTATCATAAGAGGTGAAGATGTAAAATTCCGTATGAAATACAATAAAAGGGGATGTTAAATAATAATTTGTGGAAAAAGGGAGGTTTAAGGGAAATGAAGTAGTATTTTCTTCATGACCTCAGCTTTTTCCAGTGGAGGGAGCTGAGGGATTTGATTTTTAAAGTGTGCATCATAGGTTTTACTGACCATTTTTGTACTGGACATTTACTGGACAGACTCTGCGGGACATTTTGTAGAAAAAATTGTCCAGAATTCACGAGGATATGTCTGTAAATATTCTAAACCTTAACGTCAGAGTAAAGAATCAATAACAACATCAAGCAAATGCAACACAAGAGTGATTCACCCCGCAGCTATTGCTTAAATATTACATCATTCCACAGCGTCGTGCCTTTAAGGAAAACACGGTCTGAATCTCGCATATGAGGCCTCCGATTGAGATCCTCGCTCTCCTTTATTGGGCACCTTGGCAAGTTGTTCCTTTCACTAGTGCTTTACCTTGCTTCCGATTCTGATCCACTCAAGGAGTCTGCCAAGGACTCGCTCCCTCTCTCTGCTCTTTAGTGATTGGCTGCCAAGAAAAGTAGCTTAGTAAACATTAGCCAGATTTAGACTGTCGGCTGCTTCTGGGTTCACATCTAGCGAGTCTTCCCTTTCACACCTAGCGTGTTTTATCCCTGCCGTTGTCAGGAAGGGGATAAAACTTCACAATATAATCCCCTTGAAAGCAGGATGCTCTTGTGCTAATGGCAACGCAGATGTGAGTGTAGGGTAAGGATATGCAACAGATTATGGGACGACGTTCCTAAAGCGCTTAACACAGAGGTCAAATGGTTTATTGATTTCAAAGACAAATTTCAAGCATATTTTTTTGCCTGCTGAACATTTGGGACAGTCAATTGCAAAACAAAGTAAAAAATCAGGGATTGATGCGTTCATGACCCCAAACATGCTCCCAGACCATTTTAATTTCATTTCAACTCAATTTAATGCATTACCCTTAAAGAAAATGTAACGGTAAATCAATAATCAGGATAAAGAAAACTTTATTGCTTAAAAAAACATCAGCATTACACTCGTACACAAAAGAAAGGTTGAAATAACTCTACTCTATGTTTAGACAGAGCACAGCTTACTAATACTAAATAAACTGAGATAACTGTTAAAAATGGGGGGGGGGTGTTTAAAACACTGAAATACGAGGACAAGACACAGAGCAGTAATGCTACATGCTGCAGCAGAAGCTTCTTCTTTTTATAGCGGTTGGCGACTTTTCCATATATTACTGCCACCACTGGACTGGTGGTGGTAATGCGGTTCGGTTCTCAAAAAAAAAATCTGCGTTAAACTGAATCCGAATGCTGATCCACGTATACAAAAGACAAAAACAAACCTATCCACACCAAGTGGGGTTCTATAGTGTCACAGCATTTCAAGACAAACCATTGTGCCTACATAAAGCATAGTGGGTTCCCTCACACCTCCGGGGCTGGTGGGTTGAATCGGTGTCCTGGTCTTGTGTGTATGTGTGTGTGTGTGTGTGTGGAGTTCTCCTCATGGTGGGGTGGATTTCCTCTGGGGTCTCCGGGTTTCTCCCACAGTTCAAAGACATGCACATCAGGTGAACTGGGGATTCTAAATTGTGTGTGTGTGTGTGTGTGTGTGTGTGTCCCTGCCTTGTGCCTGTAGACCCCGGGATAGGCTCTGGGTACCTGCAACCCTGGTAGGGATTAAGGAGTTACAAAAACGAATGAATGAATTTATGTTAAAGATTCTTCTTGGGTTAATGATTAATGGTCATTGGTTTATATATGGGCCACATCCAGCTCCTCCCAACACGCTTCTGTTGTTAAAGGGAAGTTAGAAGTGCTCCAGTCCCTCTTCATACCGGATATTGAATGTTTTCTCTTAGTTACTAAAGGCTTCATATTGATGATAAAACCTTTGTGGGCCACTTGTTTTGTCCTTGTTTATTTTAAAGAGCCAACAAATTAATTAGGTGTATATTTACATAATAAAATGGTCAGATGCATGTTTAGGAAAACCATACTGCTTTGAATTCCCTGCTTTTAAGTGAAAGTCCTATTTGTTATTTGTATAACATGTATAATCTGATGTAGTAAAATGATTTTATAACCTTTACTATCTGTAATACTTATAACACAGCATGGTTCCCATAAAAACAAATGACGAATACATTGCAACTAGGGGAGTGCCTGATTTAATACAATCATATAGTGAGTCTGGATTCACTTCAAGTATATATAAGTAGAAATATGATTATAATGATACTTCACAATCAAGAAGAGCTCTAATCTTTTCCCAGCTATTTACAAATATACTTTAGAGTGAAACAATATTCCTCCAGGCCCTCAGAGAAACACAAGCCTTTATTTACAAGACCACATAATAAGAGTCAGAAAAACATAGCATGCTTATTGTGTAATTACACAAGACAATTAACAAACCAGGGTAGAGCTTGCCGAGAGGTTCAAAGTAAATAAAGTGAATCGTGCTAAGAGTGCAGTGCTCAGTAGATGTACTGCTCTTGTAGTGAAACACCAGTGCAAACAGCAGCATAATCTAAACAACAATGATTTACTATATTAGGTACAACAAGCCTACCATGTATCTGCACTCATTGTCCATTTTATCAGCCCCACATTCCATATGGTTGCACTTAGTTCTTTACAATTACCAGACTGTAGTCCATATGTTTCTCTGCATCATTTCTGAACAGTTCATCAATGATCTGGATCCCCTCAGGACCACCACTGAGCAGGAATTATTTGGGTGGTGGATCATTCGCAGCACTTCACACTGTGTGTGTGTGTGTGTGTGTGTGTGTGTGTGTGTGTGTGTGTGTGTGTGTGTGTGTGTGTGTGTGTGTG
>JBBPDC010063964.1:0-10915 GCA_037974485.1 Hemigrammopetersius urotaenia
AGGCGCCCACAAATAAAATGTATTATTATTATTATTATTATTATTATTATTATTATTATTATTATTATTATTATTATCCTAAAGGTGTTGGATGGGGTTTAGGTCAGGGCTCTGGGTGGGCCAGTTTCAGACTCATTCAAACGTTTCTTTATGGACCAAACATTGGGACACAGTCATGCTGGAATAGAAAAGGTTCAAAATGGTGTTCAAAATGTCTTGGTATGCTGAAGCGTTAACTGCAAGTAAGAGACCACCTGAATTCAATAATTAAAAGGTGTGTATCAATACTTTTGGCCACATAGTGTATACAGTAATCCCCCGCTTTTCACAGGGGTTTTGTTACAAGAGCACCTGCATATAGTGAAAAACTGTATTGTTGTGATGTGGTAAAAAAAAAAAAAAGCCTATTCTTACAGTGTAAACCCCAAATATGTTCCCAAAACACTTTCCTTTAATTTTAAATTCAGTTTAATGCATTACACTTAAAGAAAATGGAAAAAGGTAAACACATATCCGTACTGTCCAGTTTACATTGAACTCCTACAGTGCTAGAAGGTAAATACCTATATTACCACTTTATAGACTGTACTGTAATTCATGCATGAGCATTTTCTTTGTTATGCTCTGTATTAGTAATAAAAATACAGTAAAATGTATGGGTAATCACCAATAATTTATACGATTCAATAATTTACTGTTCATGAGGTGGCGCATCTTTGTGACATTTGGTCAGCATCAGTTACGGCGTAAAAGGACTTAGTCGTCTGAGTTTTAAGAGGCACAAAGCTCTGGGCACAGGTTTATGTCATTAGGTGTTTGGAGTGGTTGGTCGTTAGGTGCTTATGCAACCCAAGCTTAGTACGAGGTTGCAGTTATGCAGGGAATGGGTTGCTAGGTACCTAACGACATGTCCACCTGCCTCGAATATGTATTAAGTAAGTCAGTAATTGTCCTCGATGTGTGATTGGATGCGTGAATGAGTGTGTGTGTGTGTGTGTGTGTGTGTGTTTAAAGCCCAGCTGAGCCAGAGAATCAGTGTGTGGTCACCCATTTCCATGGGCAAGGTGCTAAGGCAAGCTGAGAAAGAAAACATATCGCTCTGGTGTTTGCTGTGGGCTCATTGGTGAGAGAGGAAGCTAACCTGTCATCTGCAGGCAGAAGGAAAACAAGAAGGGGCTCGAGGACTAGCTCGCTAAACTTCTGGAAGAATGTGCAAAGGTTCTAATGTGGACTTCTCCCCGTTTCTCTCCCTCTCCTTCTGTAATCCATACAGGCGTTACAAGAACATCAGCCGCACTGTAAGTGGAGCATCTGAACAGGCCAAAAGGAAAAGCACCCAGAGTTGAGGGTCTCCGGGACAGTGTGATTTCAGTTTACGTTTCTTGGAGAGAAGGTCCTCCGAGGACAGATAGCGATTCGACTTCCTTCATTTTGAGTGTGTGTGTAGTGAGCCTGTTCTCTTTGGAGACTGTTGAGTTAAAATTAAAGTAATCCCTCTGAAAGTAACAATATGCTGCCTGCTGCTGTGTCTTATCCCTCAACAATCTTATGTGACAATCTTATTCAGGCGTTTCAGGAGGAGTCGTATTGTAGTGACCTGCCGGTTAAAGCAGACACTGGTCAGCGACTGAGCTCAACAGCCTCTTTTAATTTCATTTACAGTAATAAAAGTACTGTCCTTTAAGATGGCCAAAACTAAAAACAAGAGAAACACTGAAGAAGCTCCACAGAGGAGATTTTGGTCTGGAGCTGCCAGAAGGGAGCTTTGAAATTAGCCAATCTGAGAGAGTTATGTATTTCTCCTTGCTGCTGATTGGCTGCTGCCCTTTGACACATCCAATGCTAAGATGCACTAACTTTGTGTTCTCCGGACACTACAAAAACATTTATACAGTTATATTCTATATGGAAATGTAGCTGAATTCAAGTTTATGTTACAAAATTTGAAAATTATATTTTTCTTGATCATTTAGCACTAAAATGCTAAAAAATATATCTATATTGCCGCAAAAAAAGCAAAAAAGGCGGTGTCACAATGGGAGGTAGAATAGCGAGTGAACTGTGCCAACAGTGTAGCGTGGTGGAGTACTCTTAGAACGCTCCAAGAGGAGTCCACACCAATATGAACTCACATTCTAAACACTCACACAGACAAGTATATAAACGGACTCCGAAGAGTCAGAGTACTCACGGTACTGGAGAGTTGAGGAAGTAGGGTTGAGGTGGGTTCGAGTCGACACTCTGGCATGAAGCGTAGTAACTTCAATGTCAGTGTGAAGGTGTACACATACTTCCTGTTTATATACCTGCCGAGACATCATCTCCCAGACCTCGTGACATCTTGTGACCCGATGCGTGTGACAGGCGGAGAATTATTACGGGTCATTGTGGAGATTTCCGCATATCATTATCAGTTAGGTTCTCAGAAAAAAAGTCTTAAAATATATACAGTAACCCCCCCTCCATGCTTTTATGACTATGCTTTTATCAATTGACCCTAGAATTAATTGACCCTTTGCTGTGATCCCTGTGTGAGTACTGGCTCACTAAAAATATCTGCTGTTAAGCCTATTAATTCTGAGCCATTACCCAAGATATAACACTGATGACAGCTATATTGACCCTCGGCCAATAGATTTAGTCAAGTTCATAAAAAATAGGAATCAGAACAGCCAAGAAAAGAATGAGGGGGAAATGAATGGTGTTGTAACAGCTACAGCATGCCTATGCTAAGAAGGCAACATGTTGTAAAGGGCTCTACTACATGAGTGTTTATCCAATATGTTTCCTGTGGGTTGCACTTATTGTAAGTCGAAGGAGAATCTCCCTTAAAATCCGAGACATTATCCTTGCTGCTCATCCACACCACCCTACTTGCAAAACATTGCCTTATCGGCTGCATGCAGCATGGCAGCATCACACACTAGGATTCTAGGTTTTCTGCCATGTAAGAGGTTTCTACAAATACAGTAAATACAGTGCTCTATAGAAACCCATGGTTAAAACAGTACAGGAGATGTATTTCAGTGATAAGTATAGGAGAGTCATACAGGCTTTACTAGCTGAAAGTTAGCATGTGTGGTTGATACTTAAATATCGTATTCTCAAACTTTGTTACATAATTTTCAATCACATTACATGTACTTTTCACTGCAAGAAAACAGTAATGCGGACTCAATGCTGGATCACATTTATTCTGAATAAACAAACATGGTGAAGTGCTTTGGACCATGTTTGCACTGTGAATTGTCTTGTTCCTTCCACCTTCCTCGATTTCCCTGGATCTGTAATGCTTTGCCTCGCTAAATATGTTCGATTTAGAGCTCACTAGCTTGTGGATATACAAGGTTACCATATCAGATAAAAGCAATAAAAGGAAGGTTTATTCAGCTACTCAGACTGTTTTAATTTAGCTCTGTTTTTCACAAGTGTGGGAAGTGGTGAAGTATAATAGCAGTTTCTTACCTTTCAAAAGTATCTCAGACCTAAAATGACTGAATGTGATAGTTATTTTTCCCATTTTGAACCACATTTTGTGCGGCAGTTTGATGACCCAACGCGCACTGCCACCCTTAAATAACGGGAACAGTCTCAATTGACAATTTTTTTGTAGTAAATAAATGATTTTGCATAATTTCTAGTTTTAATAGTTTAAGATGTTTACCCCCTGTTGTTTTTAATGAACAAAATGTTTTTTAATCAAAGCAATAATGAGCCATTTCTGTTGGCTTATTCATCATCAAATGCTCACACCATGTAAAGGGCAGGTGGCATTCGGTCGTATCTGAACGCTATCAAATTAGTTGGTGTGCAGGCTGAGAAACAAGCTGGACAGAATAAGGACACAATGAAAGGGGAAATTTATCACAAAATGGAGACATTTCATTAGGTTACAATGTAGACATTCAACAAAATGACGGACTGGGTTGTTTTCAGCGCAGTTCTGTGGACAGATGTGTGTAATTTTGGTTCCTAGTGCAAAGTGGGCAGAGAATGCAGGGGAGGGAGGGGGGTCCAATTTCGCTGCTGCTGCCTCCATGTCTCTGTGCCTTTCTCCATGATTAATGAAATCCATAAGGCCCCCTGCCCTTTCGTATAGATTTATGGACTTCTCGGCACAATAACTTAGTGTTTCGATGTACGCTAGTTTTCCAAGCATAGATATTTGTCATTAGAGGGCTCTCACAATGCCCTTTCCTTGCCCTGCATCCTCAGAGAGGCCACTTCTGACAGCCAGTCAGTCCATCAGACTCACCACTGACTCACCAGTGTACACTGGAGTATTGTTGGGGCTGGCTTGAGCACTATTCAAGCTGGATTGGCTTTACCGGATGAGGTACTGTAATGTAATTTGTAAGGGATTTAACTGGTTGATTAATTTGCGGTTAAGTATCTCTGCAATTTCCCCAAATACATTTTTAAAATGTATACCCTCACATTTGGAAGCTCAATAACAATGACAACTTCCACAACTTCATAACATGCACAGCTGTGTCTGTTATAAAGTTTGTTCCCACTTTATATCAAGCATCTCTATTGAATGTCCAGTAATGCTTTAACAATGCATGTGTTCACTGTTACAACTGGATTACAGAAGTGTAGTTTATGTAAGTACATTAGTTTCAACTATAGTTGATACTCATGTAATTAAAGTAGAATACTCTCAAGTTAATGAATGTGTGTAATCACATCAGCTATACTACTACAATCCATCTGTAATTTTAAATAACCTTAAATAACACTAAGACCCCATGACAACTATCACCATGCTTCTTAAAATGTTGCTAAACAGCTAACAAAATAATGATCAAGAAATTTACATCATTCAAAATTTGTGGTCTGTCCCAAATGTCTCCCTAATTCCTGACTCATGTTCTCAAATAGTGCAAACTATTTCAAATTCAGCCACGTGAACGATTCCATATTGGACATATGTGCATTAACTGGGTGTTTTATAGTACATAGCCAGAATTTTATAGTGTACCATCTAGAGAATAATGCGAGATTCAACCTACAATAAAGTATAAGTAAGTAAAGTACTTTCAAAATGTCTCTAACTTTCACATAAATGACTGGACTCAATGTTTCCCAGCAGAATATTACCCAGAGAAACACACTGGATTCCACCGGCTTGACCTCTTAGCATAGAGCCTCCAAGTGCCATCTCTTCCCCTGATAAGGGACACAAACATGACAGAAGGAAAATGGGATTCATCAGACCAGGCCACCTTCTTTCATTGCCCCATAGTACCCTGGGACTATTGTAGGTGCTTTTGCTGGTGATCCGGGTCAGCATGTGGCTACACAGCCTCATACACAGCAAGCTGAAATATGCCGTGTGTTCCGACCCTTTTCTGTCATAGCCAGCATTAACTTTTTCAGCAGTTTGTACTTGAGTAGCGCTTCTGTGGAGGGGGACCAGACGGGCTAGCCTTTGCATACACCAGTGAGTCTTGGCCTCTCATAACCCTGTCACCAGTTCATCAATTGTCCTTTCTTGGACCTGTTTTGGTATGAATTGCGTATTGGGAACACCTCACAAGACCTGTTTTTTTAGAGTTTCTCTGACCCAGTCATCTACCCATCACAATTTGACCCTTGTCAAGGTCGCTCTTCCAGTACTTCCAGTACTGAATGTTCACTTGCTGCTTTATATATACCACCTCCTGACAGGTGCTGCTGAAATGAGATATTCAATGTTATTCACATTGCCTGTCAGGGTTTTAATGTGGTGTTGGATTGATGTACAACGTATAGTGGAAAGTAGTGGAGCCAGCTATAGCGACATCCATGGATAATTTGTTGAAAAGGTGATGTTTACTTTTACATATTAACAGGAATAATCAGAACAAAATGTGATTTATTTCACGTCATGTAGTGAATTCATGCCAAGTATTAAAAAAGTCATGATGACCTTTCAGTGTTGTGGTTGGCGTGCTGCTGTTTGTGTGCATGGCATTTTGTATGGAATTCATTGCTGCTGTATACACTTTATATGCTTGTTGTGCATTGTGGAGAAATATTTGTACAGAAATGGGTTATAATCAATCGCCCACTCAGGTATGTGTTTCCACGTATCTGACTCAGGTCAGATGTACCTGTGCTATATATATAGGTTTTATTCATAAAGCAAATCCTTGAATTTTTCTAAATGTAATTGCCCCACTGCTAGGACACATTACCCACCAAAATACTGTCATACTGCTTCTTGTTAGTTGCACTTTATGCTGTCCTTTCGCTTGTGATTTAAGGACTTTCTTTCTTTCTTTGGCAATAAACCTACTAGACTTGGAGGGAGAGAACTTAGAAAGAGAAAAAATGTAGGTGATGACATAGCCATCAATTACTAGATCCAAACTTCATGGAGAACTCATTGGGTGTAACTGCACTATACGGACAAAAGTAGTGGGAGCCCTGACCGTTCAAACACATAGACATTAAAATGGAGTCCCCCCGCCCCCCCCAAACAATATCAGTTTCTGTGGAAATTTGTGCCCAGCATTCCCTCAGCATTTAAGAGGTCAGGCACTGATTTGGGAGAAGGCCTGGCTCGCAATCTCCATCCTAGTTCATCCCAAAGGTGTTGGATGGGGTTGAGTTCAGGGCTCTGTGGGGGCAGTCAACTTCTTCCACATCAAGCTCATCCAGGCATGTCTTTATGGAATTTGCTTTGTGCACTGGGGACACAGTCATGCTGGAATAGAACAGGTTCCGTCCCCAACCTGTGCACAAAGTTGGAAGCATGGCATTGTCCAGAATGCCTTGGTATACTGAAGCATTAAGATCTTTGACTGGAATTAAGGGACCTAACCCAAACCCTGAAAAACAGGTGTGTCCCAATAATGGCTAGAGGAGGATCCTTGTAGCTGTATACTTATCTGGGTGTATTTCAATGATCTGCATCAAAATGACATTTGAGTACTATTCCGTTGTTATATTTTCTTCATTGTGATCTGTCTTTTGTGATACATTATAGACCAGATGTGCATACAAGTGCAGGCTCAGCCCAAAATGAGATGGCTATGTGTATTCACAAAGCATCTGAAATGAACTGAAATGAATTACTTAGGCTGCAAAAGGGCCACTAACTGCATAAAACCAATTAGTAATTGTCCACTTCTGATGTGCAGGTTTAAAAGGTGCAGTGAAAAAAACAATATCACCAACAAGCTAGACCTAGTTTCAGTCTAGTTGCCCAAAGTGTAGTCAGTCAACAGGATATGTAATCACCCTTTGCTGGAACAGGTGTTTAATTTTGGGGTAGAAGGGGTGTAAAGCGCTTCTACACCAGTGTTGAAGTGTGGAGCAAAATATGAATGCCATGTCCACAAATGGGTTCTCTACTACTTAATAGAACCGTGTTGCAATTTTATTAAGGGACAACACCCGTGAACCACAATACCAGAATATTTCTTACCCCAAACCAAACAAAAAAATCTCAAGAAATATTAAGCTCCACCCTCTTGAGTAAGTGTGCAAAATATGCAAGAACGTTTTTTTTTTTCATTCTAGCCCTTGCTGGTAGTTCTAAACTGTATGTCCTTTACATACACATGAATATTTCTGGTGGGGAACACTGACATTGAATTGAATTGACATAATAGGTGAAACTTATTAATGTTTTGTACAGTTCTTGCAAACATTGAGTGGCTAATGCCTTCACAGATTTTGTGCTATGATGTATGCAAATGCCAATCAATAAATGGCAGTTAATGCCATTATACACCATTAATCATTCTTGCTTGGTCAATTACGAATTTCAACAGCTAAAATTGTAATTGCTCCGCTCAGTGGTTTGTCAAGCTGAAGCCCCCGCAAGCCCACCACCCCACCCATATCTGAACAAACAATCTTCATAAAAGTTTCACAGAATCTGGGTGGAGTTAAATAGTAAAATGTTAGTCTGTAATACTAGGTTTTAGCTTCTAATCCACACTTAACTGTACTTTACAATGTTGGCCCTTTTTTGTTTTTCTTTTTCAGCTGCCTTATAAAAAGGAAGGAAAAATGGGTAATCTGGCTCGAAACAAGTGAAACCCACAGTGTTGCTGCCGCCCTCTAACCCCTGAAGTCTGGTCTCCTATAGGCTGATTCAGGAGCCAGAGGAGTCCCCGCCCGCTCCAGGCACTCATCAGCTTTGGTTAGTGTCACACTCATGTAAGGAGCAGGGGTGTTGCCACAGGCGACAGGAGGGAAGTGCTTCACTTCCTCTCCAGTGCCTTTGTTTTCCAAAGCTGGAATGGGATGGAGGGGAAAAAACACCCATTTGGATCCTAAAGTAAGGACAATGCAGGGAGCCGTGTAGTATTTAGATACGTTTGGACCCCCCAAATTCATCACATTTACCTACATTTACATACTTTGCATAAATGCTTACTTGGGCTTTAAGTCATTTTAAAACAAATACATGTTTACCCAGCTTGTGGCCATGGTACGATGCGCTAATGTTTACAGTGTATAGCAATGTTTACTGTTGTCACATAGATAGTGAAAGGCAGTTGTATTCTCTGTAGTGAGATTCAGGACATTTCCTTGATAGCCAAGCAGTTAAGATCAGTGTCTCTAGTCCTGTTGCTGTAGGACTGATCACCCTGGTCATTCTAATGCGGGGAAAAGGCAGATATTGTGTGCGCCATAGCACTAACAGCAGCATGGTTATCCAAATAACAGAGAAGTACAATACTTGAGTTAATGTGTGTATTCACACACCACTCACACACATACCGGATGCTATCTACCTTTACTTTTGTGACAGTAGCCTGCTAACTGAGCTGTTAGCAGCAAAGCTAATATTTTAGCCACATTCTAAGGGTAAAAACTAGGTAACCTAACAGCAAAGCAATTATATACAATTATAACAATTATATAGCGTTAAGTTGACTTACTTGTCTGAGGTTTGTAGCTGAGCCAAGGAGAGTTGGAACTGATCCAGACTTAATTTTGAGCCG
This sequence comes from Hemigrammopetersius urotaenia, assembly GCA_037974485.1. Taxonomy (NCBI): domain Eukaryota; kingdom Metazoa; phylum Chordata; class Actinopteri; order Characiformes; family Alestidae; genus Hemigrammopetersius; species Hemigrammopetersius urotaenia. Next base: position 8,949 of record JBBPDC010063964.1, read on the forward strand.
TTCAGCAAGACCAGCTCTGTATTGTGTCATTTCGCATTTCCAGAGAAAATAAAATTAACCCACTGGTTCTTCAGAGGCTCATATGAAGGAACCAAAAAATACATTTGTGCTCAAAACACCAAGCAACTGCTATGCTTCACTTGTTTGCAAGCCATGATGTCTATACTGGCAAAAATAGTCTCTCACAATAGCATTGACAGTTGGTGGAGCTACTTTTCCCCGTATGATGACATACGGGGCCAAATTCCAGATCAGGCCATCTGAGCTGTTGTTCTCTCAAAGGCGGAGCAGGATGATCAAAGCACTCTTTACACCAATCGCCATTTCTAGCCACTGCAGGACCTTGGGCAGGCTAGGGGATTAAAAAATCTCAAAAAGTTTCATGTCATGGGACCTTTAATCCTTCACGGAATCCAGTGATTTGATTTAGCTGCTGAATCTTCATAAACATAAATACGGTATATAGAAGGCATGCTCAGTAATTAGCTAACAAAATGCCCTTTCGGTTGTTAAATAACAAGAAATAAAGCTTAACTTTAAATATTGTCTTGGATGACTTGAATCGTACTATTACTAAAGTCAGGTTTCCCAGAACATAACTCGTTTCAGATGATCTACAGGATACAGTAGGTATACTCTGAATTATTAACATAAAACATGACTACAAAAAGTATTACCAATTATTTGATCAGATGCCCTGGAATAAATTGGATAGTCAGTGGCATGTAGTGTGCACTTTAATAGACAGTTCTGATGGTTTGGTGACATTCAGATACTATGTAAAAATTAAATGTATTAATATATAAATAGTCACATAATCACAGGTGCTAATTTCACCCAAGTTAAAATGTTCTGAACAAGCCAAAACCTCTTGTGAAAGGAGAGAATGCAATTTTTTCTGATACTCTCAGGCATGCGGATAATAATACTGGTGACCTGACCTTTACTAAACAGAAAGTAATGAATCATAATTGTTTTTTCTCACTCACAATGAAAGATATAAGAACTGAAGTCAAAGGGGCACTTTGGCTGTTTTCCACCCTGGGATAATAAAGAACATTTATGAAACTCAACAAAATAAATTAATAAATAACCTTCAATAGAAATCTGTGGGGTTTAGACACAACACATTTATGGAATATCCTGTTGAGATGGAAGGGAACAGAACGTCTAAAGCAGCACCAAGCTGTTGCAAATTGATTACAGGTATTAGTCTTTACAATGCAGCAAAGCTCTCAGGGAAGTATTATAACTTTTCCTGGTACTGTTTTTTTCCTTGTACTGTTTGTAAGTACAGAACTGAGCTAGAATACAGTCTTCATGTAACATTGTTTGTCATAATAATAGTGTTTATTTGTCCTCAGATAACTGTTACAACTTCAAGATAAAAAACGTATTTAAGTTATGATGGACTTGTAGTTTCAAAATCCTGCTTTCAATAGGATTCGAGGTCGGAGATTGGCCAAGCCATGCAGACACTATCACTCTTTTTAGGAAAACCCGACCCAAAATTCGGTTTCTTAGCCAATGAGAGTAAATTCTCAGCCAATATCTTATAGGTGGCAGCTCCCATTTCACTGTGCTCCCACCTTCATACTTCCCTGTGTATATACTGTTTATGGGATCATACAACTATTCTTTCACCAAACATGACAGACTATTTGTAAAATAGTTCTGTTTTTGTTTAATCTGACTATAGTCCATTGTTCAAAATCAATTTACTAAAGTTGTTCCTGAGAACTTTTGTAAGCTTTCTTTGCCTTGTGTGAAACCTTTTCAACCAAAGTCTTTTATAATGAACCACATTCAGCTTTTATTTTTACAGCATTACTTATTTTCCTTTGTGTGTTTTTACAATAATATTTTTACCATAATATCTGCAAATAAAGAGAACACTTAAACAACACAATGTAACTTCAAGTCAATCACACGTCTGTGAAATCAAACTGTCCACTTAGGAGGCAACA
>JBBPDC010063983.1:0-10913 GCA_037974485.1 Hemigrammopetersius urotaenia
TCTCCTGTTTGCCTGCGTGCTGCTCTTTTTTGTTTCCTTTTACCCGGAGCACGGGTCTTGCCTTAGTTTGTTTGTTCTTATTGCTTTTCTGTCATTGTTACGTTGTCATTTACATTAAATCTCCTTTGTTCCCCGTTTAACTTATGTCCTCTCCCCTTTTCTCCACACCACATGCTGACATAATACAGGCATCCTACCTTTCCCCATGATGGACACAGGTTACGTGGACCCCGCCTTGGTGCCTCTGCCCGAAGACCAGACGCCCCCACCGGTTCAGCACCAGCTGCAAGACCACCACCAACAGTTGGTGGTTCTTACCCAGGCCGTCCAACAGCTCCAAGCCCGCGCCCAAGCTCCGGCTATTCCTCCGGTCCTCCCCCCAGCACCACCAGCACCAGAACCGCGAGCCACCCCGGTACAGCAGGCCATCGCGCGGCACTCTTCGTTCCAGAGAGGTATGGGGGAGATCCAGACGGGTGTGGGAACTTCTTGCTGGCCTGCGAACTCTTTTTCGCAGAGAACCCGGGTCTGACGGAGGCACAGAAGGTCTCTATGGCCATGCAGTGGCTGACGGGGCGGGCTCAGGATTGGGCGGCGGCTGTCTGGAGGACAGGGGGATTTAATGTGAACGACTACGCCTCCTTCACACAGATGTTCCGAGCCATCTTCGATCATCCAGGACAGGGCCGCACGAGTGGACACCGGCTGTTCCGGCTGCGGCAGGGGACGCATACAGTGTGCGAATACGCGCTAGAATTCCGCATACTGGCAGCCGACAGCGGGTGGAACCCCGAGGCGCTATTGATCGCCTTCCGTGAAGGGCTTATCCCCGAAGTACAGAGGGAATTGGCCTGCAGAGATGCTGGTCTCACCTTGGATGCGGTGATCACGCTGGCCATCTCCCTAGATCAACACCTCCGTGATAAAGCAGGTGCCACGAAGCCCCTACGCAGGTCTTCCCCTCCAAGAAAAGAAACCACATCACGTCGCTGGTTCCCCGCGTCCTCCTCCCCTGGCCCTGGAGAGTCCGCCCCTGAACCCATGCAGCTGGGGGCGTCTGGCAGCGAGAGACGTCAACAAAGGCAGCAGGCGGGGCTGTGTTTTTACTGCAGCCAGTATGGCCATTGGTGTGCACAGTGTCCAAAGCGCCCCGTTTTCTCTTCCCCCTCCCAGGTTAACCAATTTTCTGTTGTAAACCAGTTTGTTGTTCCTGTCTCGTTGTCTGTATCTAACGTTAATGTGTCTGTTCTTGACTCTGGGTCGGCTGGGAACTTTATTTCGTTATCCCTCGTCTCCACCTTGAACGTCCCTACACAACCCTTAGCCAGACCCTTCACGGTGCAGGCCATAGACGGCCGGCCTGTCTGTAACGCCCCCCTAGGTCTCATTACTCTCCCTGTAACCCTCACCTTCCAGCCTGCACATACCGAATCAATCGCTCTCACAGTATTGCCCCACTCCCAGCATCAAATCATCCTGGGTCTTCCCTGGCTGCGCCTTCACAACCCCCGTCTCGATTGGTACGCACACAAAATCATGTCTTGGTCCCCGTCCTGTCAATGGACGTGTCAGATCCGTGCACTCCCCGTACACTCCCCTTCCGTGGAAAGCCCGCTGTTTCAGGTGTCTGTGTTCATTCCTCCCGAATATGACGACCTAGGGGAGGTGTTCTCGGTCTCCAACGCTACCTGCCTCCCTCCGCACCGTCCGTGGGACTGTGCGATCGACCTGATAGAAGGAAAGAAGCCCCCTCGGTCCCGTATTTACTCTGAGCCTGAAACTCGGGCGATGGAGGAATACGTGGCCAAGATGTTACAGCAGGGGTTTATCCGGCGATCGCGCTCTCCCGCCTCCGCTACTTTCTTCTTCGTGGCGAAGAAAGACGGGGGTCTTCGACCTTGCATAGACTACCGGGGGCTCAATGACGTCACAGTGAGGTACACATACCCTCTACCTCTGATCCCGGCTACAATCGAGCGACTCCGGGGTTCCTCTTTCTTCACGAAATTGGACCTCCGGAGCGCATACAACCTCGTGCGCATTCGGGCGGGTGACGAGTGGCTGACCACGTTTAGTACCACGTCTGGCCACTACGAATATTTAGTCATGCCGTACGGATTAGCAGACGCGCCCTCTGTCTTTCAGGGTTTTGTCAATGACGTCCTGAGGGACATGCTGAGCCGTTTTGTAGTGGTCTATATTGACGACATCCTTATATTCTTGAAAACATATTCAGAGCACGTGCAGCACGTGCGCCAGGTCCTCACCCGCCTGTTAGAACACGGGTTGTACATGAAGGCCGAGAAATGTGAGTTCCACAAGCGGGAGGTCTCGTTTCTCGGTCACCGCATCAGCCGGGAGGGGATCTCAATGGAGGGGGCCAAAGTAACGGCCGTTTCTGAGTGGCTAGAGCCCACGTCTGTGAAAGAACTACTGCGCTTCTTGGGGTTCACTAACTATTACCGCCGTTTTATCAAACACTTCAGCACAGTGGCGGCCCCTCTGACTTCTCTCCTCCGAGGCAAACCCAAGGGCATCACCTTTACACCGTCAGGTTGATGCCTTGGAGGTGGGAATCAGGGCTGTTCTGTCCCAGTATCATGGTTTCCCCAAGAAGTTACACCCCTGTTCTTTCTTTTCCAGGAAGTTGACAGCGGCGGAGCAGAACTACGACGTCGGCAACCGCAAGCTGCTCGCCATGAAGGAGGCTTTGGAGGAGTGGCGTCACCTCTTGGAGGGGGCTCGGCAGCCCTTCGTGGTTTTCACTGACCACCGCAACCTGGAGCACATCCGACAAGCGTAACGGTTAAACCCCAGGCAGGCACGGTGGGCTCTTTTTTTTTGGCAGATTCCACTTTGTGATCTCGTATCGCCCGGGCAGGCTGAACAAAAGAGCTGACGCTTTGTCCAGACAGTATGGGACCGAGAAGGAAGCGGGGGAGCCCGAGCCCATCCTACCATCTCAGGTTTTCGCAGCACCGATCCAGTGGAGCCTAGATGAGGAGATCACGGCGGCATGTGAGGGAGAGGATGTCCCCCCCGATTGCCGTGCGGATCGTGCCTACGTCCCTGAAGCGCTGCGACCGAGAGTGGTGGAGTGGGCTCATGTTACCCCCGCGACCGGTCACCCGGGCGTTGCGAGAACCACGGAGGTGGTTGCGCGAAAGTACTGGTGGCCGTCCTTGTTACGGGATGTGCGCCGCATGGTTCTTTCGTGCTCTGTCTGTGCTGTCACTAAGAGCCCCCGTGCCCTGCCAGTTGGGAAACTAATGCCCCTATCGGTACCGGACAGACCGTGGTCCCACCTTGCAGTGGACTTTGTGACAGATCTGCCGGTATCTAGGGGCTTCACCACGGTTTTGGTTGCGGTGGACAGGTTCTCGAAGGGGTGCCGATTCATACCTTTCCGTTCTCTCCCCTCTGCCCGACAGGTCGCGGAAGCGCTGTTCCAGTCGGTGTTCCGGTACTTTGGCATCCCGGAGGACATCGTGTCTGACCATGGTTCTCGGTTCATTTCAAGAGTATGGAAAGTGTTTATGGGGCATCTGGGGACCGCGGTCAGCCTCACGTCCGGATACCACCCTCAGTCAAACGGTAAGGCTGAGCGTGCTATCCAGGAGCTCAACCAGTACCTCCGGGCGTACTGTCACAGCCGGCAGCATGACTGGGAAGACTTCCTGATCTGGGCGGAGTACGCCCAGAACTCTTTGCGTCACTCCGCCACTGGCCTGACCCCCTTCGAGTGTGTGCTCGGGCGCCAACCCCCGCTGTGCCCATGGGACCAGTGCCCCTCGGAAGCACCTGGGGTGGACGACTGGTTCCGTCGGGCGGAGCGGGTGTGGGAGGACGCACACACTACCATCCGGTGAGATTTTCGTCGGTTTAAAGACCGTGCCGACCGTCAGCTGAGGGAAGCGCCTCCCATTAAGGAGTGTGATAGGGTCTGGCTCTCCACTAAGGATCTCCCCAGTAACCATCCCTGTAGAAAACTATCACCCCATTATACCGGTCCTTTTGTTGTAGTCAAACAGATTAATCCCGTGTCTTATAAGTTACAGTTGCCCTCTGATTTAAAAGTACATCCTGTGTTTCATGTCTCACTCCTGAAGCCTGTGCGCCCCGGTCCCCTGCACGAGGGCGGAGCGGCCGTCACGGCCCCCGAGGTTCTTGACTTCAACGGCACTCCAGCCCACCGAGTACGCTCTCTTCTTGACTCCCGTCGTCGCAAGGGTGGGCTGGAGTACCTGGTTGATTGGGAGGGTTACGGACCCGAGGAGCAGAGCTGGGTGCCCGGCGCGCGACAACCTCAGCCAGGAGCTGCTGGATTCCTTCCATCGCGCATCCCCGGGGCCGTCCTCCCCGCCAGCCGTCACTCGCACGCAACGTCGGGCGGCGCCGTGCCCTTGCCGATCCCCAGGAGTGGATCGAACCTTGGATGGGGGTTACCGTCACGGTCGCCACGCCTCCCGCTCCCAGACACCATTCTGTCTCCCCCGAATATTGAGTCTGTCCTTCTGTCCCTGCCTGTGTCCCTTTCCTTTCCTTGCTCTCTTCCCTTTTGCCACTTTTCCCCGAGTGTGTCTTTCTGCTCCGTTTGTGCCACAGCCCTCCTCGTCAGCCTCACCTGCATCTCATTGTCTCTGATTCCCTACACACCTGTCGCCCTTCCCTGATCCTCATTTAAACCCAGTCCGTCTCCGAGTCTAGTCATGCCTGTATTTGCTCTCCCTGTGTGTGTGTATGCTTGTCTCTGCCTTTTGTATGTGTCCCCTCATGTATTGTATTTCTCTTGTTTTGCAGACCCGTGCTCCCCAAACCTAAAAGCCCTCGCTCCTCGTCTGCCTGTGTGCAGCCCTGACCTGGTTTCCAGTCTGCCTGCGAGCAGCCTCTACCTGATTTCTCCTGTTTGTCTGCGTGCTGCTCTTTTTTGTTTCCTTTTACCCGGAGCACGGGTCTTGCCTTAGTTTGTTTGTCCTGATTGCCTTTCTGTTGTTGGTTCGTTATCATTTTTATTAAATCTCCTTTGTTCCCCGTTTAACTTGTGTCATCTCCCCTCTTCCCCACACCACACGCTGACACCTGGTCCAAAGTTGTCTGAAAGCAAAGAGAAAACAAATAATCAACCAGGAAAAGTGTTAACAAAGCATAATACTAATAATAATAATATTAATAATTTGTGATGGAGTGTATTGTGCTGCTCTGTTATTATGAGTGATGACTGTTTACTCTGATGTTGCGCCTGTGGCTTAAATGAAGATGATAAAGATGAAAACATGGTGCTCCGAGTGTGGAGACCAGTTTAGCAGGCATGTGATTGGTCACCAGGCAGCCAGTGACTGCATTCATTCTAGATGGCCTCTGGAAAAAATTCAATCAGCGCTCATTTTCTGTACAAACTCAAACATTTTGACCGTTACAGAGAAATATTACCAGCAGAGACACTGTAAATGTTGCTGGACCAACTAGACCCTTTGGCGAGGCAAGTCGGAGTCCAAACATCGAAGAATCTGAGACAAAACAAGTCTGAGATCACAGAAAAACAATGTCTCGGGTCTGTGGACTGATCAACAAGGAGGAAAATACTGACTCTGCTGGTTCCTCTTTACTCCTCACACCTTCAAAAGGTGGTGACTGATGACCAGCTATCTTTCTCTGACCACATTGCATTTCTCTCTCAGTCGTTTTGCTTTGGCTTATACAACATCAGGGAACTCAGACCATACGTGACTCAGTCTGACACTCAGCTCCTGGTATAAACCATGATTATCTCTCACTTGATTACGGCTGTGCCCTCCTAGTGGGTCTTCCAGTTTGCATGGTAAGACAGAACACAGCAACTCAGCTGGTCTTCAACCAACCCAAAAGGTCATCCCACTTCTGATTGGTCTACACTGGCTTCCCATGGCTGCCTGAATTAAGGTCAGTCACTCTCACCTACAGAGTGACATCTGGGTCTCCACCCCCAACATTAATCCCATCATTCAGCCTCATGTTCCTACTCGCTCCCTTCACTCCTCCAAAGAACATAGTCTGGCTCTGCCATCCCTACACACAAGGTAAACCCAGACCAGACTGGTCACATTCTGGTTTGCCAAGGGTGGAATGAGCTGCCGAACAGAGCAGCATAATCACTCTTCAGCTTCAAACACCTTCTGAAGACTCATCTATTCGTGATGGAGGGGCGCCGATCGTTTGTTTTCTTCTTCCAGGTCCGAAGCTCTGAGAGACTGCACTGGCTTTTGCAGTCTGCTCATTGTTCAAGTAAGATGTTCATTTTCTAAACTAAACATACACATTTCTTGCCAATAGCAGGAGAGCATCTCCTCTCCTGAGGCATTATATATCTTCTTGCACTACTCTTAGATAAAGATGGTATCACTTAGAACTGCCCTCTGGTTCTCACACTGTCCTGAAACTAGAGTGTTTTTCCTCAAAGTGCAAGTCACTTTGGATAAAAGTATCTGCTAAAATAATGTAATGTAAAATTATCTTCTTGTGCTGATGATGGATGGCTTTTCAATTTGTGATCTCAGAAAAATAAGGTCAACACAGACAGCTGAGAAATGTATAATATCTTTTACTGCCAAACCTTTACTGAAGCCAAGAAAGGCAGATTTATGTGTTTCATATACAGCGTGAATCTTTCTCTCATATGTCCCTCAACGAGAAAGCAAGCACGTCTCTGACAAACCTGTTTGATCACATGATGGAACAGGTGAACCCTTTTGTAAGTTGTTCTCTGCAAAACAAATAAATAAGTAAAAACTGATAAAGGACATTAAGTCATAGGTTAGATTTCAAACACTATGATTGTGTTTACTCTAAAGGGAGTAAGCCTTGGCTTGGACTGCTTTGGGTTCTCTAATGACAACAAAATGAAAACTAGGACTAGACTTGGTTTGAAAACGAACCCTAACAGATTTACCCTTCTGTTGAACAAATGTTGATCATTCTTATGTTGTTTGCATTTCTTCTAATGTTAATTTGGCCAAAAGAAAGGCTCCTTTTCACACATCAAGAAAAATGGCTTTAAATAATTTGCACAAAAGCCATACATGCAAACAAACAAGAAAGAAATAAAGGGTTTCAGTGTTTGGTTTGGTTGTAAAAGTGGTTGATATTTTGTGAGCTGGTGAGGAGAACACAGGCTTGGGTTCTGATTTCTCCTCATTGTTTGGATTTGTGAAACTACAGAGTACTGAACGGGTAGCAAAGCTGCCCAAAAAAAAAAAGAAGAAAAGTGACGAACTCAAAATACCATCTGCCTGGCTCTGTCAAACGACTCCGCAAGAAACAGCTCCTCTCCCTCACCTTAAGTAGGAGCTGCCCAGGTGAACTGTGTTATCCACTAATTACCTGCCTGTGTCTCCCTCTGCTGGCAGGGAGGGGTCTGACAGTCTGATTGGACGAACTGTGCTCACAAACCTGTTGAACAATTTGGTCCCCAGAGGGTGCTACAGAACAAAACACTGAGGTATGAAAGCCATGTGGAAAGCCATGTGGAAGCTTTCGGCTGATTTTGTCTGTCTGGTCTGGAGCTTCTATCACTTCAGTTTTTTCTGTCTATCCCTTTTAATGGCCAGAGGAAGAGCAGAAGTTGGATTATGTTTTCTGTTATCTGACTTTATTCTAATTAATGAATTTATTTTGTGAATATATGTGTATATTCACATGAATGGATATATACATGAATTTAAACAATGAAAAATGTTTATTGTTAAAAATGCGACAATGCGAGTGCTTGGTACAGACCAGGAATATATATAGAACATACCTGCTTGCTCCATTGTGCAATTTGGTAGTTCGGTTGAGTTCCATTGTGGATGTTCTTTGATACATCTGCTTACTTCCAGAGGGAAAGAGGAGAAGAAACTGATTTTTTATGTTAAAATATGTTTTTAAAAAAACATGTACTGTAATCACGCAGAGCCAGAAGATGTTCTCTTTAACGAGAACGTTTGGCAATGAACAAGAGGCATTTCGAGCTTGATGTGTGGAAATTTAGACCCGTCTTAGTCTGTTTTCACTTCACTTTGTGAGTGTATGTAATCAAAAACATTACCAGAAGTTAGCTAAGACAATTTAAATGATAAGACGTTTTTAGGAAACCCAGCTTAGCTCTTTTTAGGCGATCCACATTGTAATGTTAAACAAACTTAAAAGAACATTGCACATAGAAATGATGGATTTAGCTTTTATGCAGCAATAATAATAATAATAATAATAACAATAATAATAATAACAATAATAATAATAACAATAACAATAATAATAATAATAATAGTAGTAATAATAATAATAATGATGAGAAACAAAACCTACCATCATGCTTCAAAACACATCTTGAATTCTGGATGTCCTTGAAAACAGGATTAGGATGCCATCCACAGGAATGTGGGCTGGTGCAGATGTGTAGTGTTTGTTCACATTTAACATCAAGCCTGCAGTCCATATGATCTGTATCACTTTCATCTCAAACAAGGAAAAAGAGGGAACATTCAAACTCTTAAAGCAAACAAAAAATGTGACTAAGTCTGGAGTTCTTGTTGCACTCAGTAACAAACAGGGAGGACAAAAATAGCAACAGCAACAACAACAACGTCAACAATGTTGTCAGTCTACTGTCAGTCTGCAGTCTATCCAGTAAATTGGTGTGTGGATCATACCTCACACTGGTGGTGTTTTAAACCTTCTAGTAATGATCACTACACTTTACCTTTGGTGATTTCACTCTAAAATCAGTTTATCACTCTTTGCTTGTCTCACAGTAGCTCACGGCTTCTGAGACGTCTTTTTCTACACAGTGCATCTGCAAGGCTAAAGAAACAGGAAACAAAAGCACAGGCATCAAATTCTGTTCAGCTTGGTCAATAGAAAATATACACGGATCAAAAAATCCTCTGTAGTTCAGAATGCAGTCCAAAAAGAACCGTGATGGCAGTTAGAAGTGAAACCGAGTTGTGAACTTACTATCGCACATAGTTAAGTCAATATTCCATCTGCAGTTGTCTGGGCACACAGCTGGGGTGATCTTCTTGAAAACACATTTTATTCTCACCTGCAAATACCGGCATATTTACTACATTACATGCATATTTCACTCACATATAGGCATATTTACTACATTTACATATAAGGGCCCCTTGAAAAATAATTCACACTCTCTCACATACACTACTATACTCTTACACACACACACCACTACACTCTCTCACATGCACTACTATAATCATTTGCATACACTACTATACTCCTCTTACATCTGTATGTGAGAGTTTAGTAGTGTGTAAGAGACTTTAGTGGAGTGTGTGAGACTATAGTGGTGTGTGACTACATTTCGTGCGTGAGATCGCAAATAACGGCAGTGCAGGCGAATAACGAATATTATAAACAGTTACAAAAGGCTGGTCAGGTAAAATATGCTAGGTAATGTTTATTTAACAATAAATAGGGCATTTATTATTTTTTTATTTCTCCAGTACCGACAGCAGAACCGTTAGCGTCAGAGCTTATCGGTCCCCCGGTCTTTTATAATTAGGCACGGGGGCCGATTAAGTACTGGGTCTCGGTACCCATCCCTAATTAAGTCTTTTTTTGTTAGAATTTTTGTTAGAAGTATTTTGTTAAAATACTTATTTCACTCAATGAAATGCAAATCTTTTATTTAAAGTTATTTTTTCAATTGTCCTTTTGATGTGCTGTCACTGTTAAAATAAACCTACCCTTAAAATGATTCTGTTCAGAGACTTTTCATTTCGTTGTCATTGGACAATCTTACAAAATCAGCGAAGGGTCAAATAATTATTTCCTCCACTGTACACTTACCTGCATATTTACCACACTTACTTACAAATTCACATTCACATTTAAATTCATGGCCTTTAGCAGACTCTTGAATGACCAAGACAGAGACGAGTCCTGACGCATGTTTCCCTCTTCTTCTGAGCAGCAGAGGCTCAACACGAGCCGTGCTTGAAGCCCTGATAGGATGAGAAATTACATGTTGTTTGATCAATGCATATTAAGCCCTCTGACCAACATAATTAACACACCTGCATATTTACTCCATTTACCTGCATATTTAACACACTTACTTGCATTTGTATAACTTTTCTGCATATTTATAACTTACCTACAAATTTACTAAACTTACCTGCACGTTTACTCCACTTACCTGCATATTTATGACTTGCTTGCATATTTACACCACTTACATGCATAGTTACTACATTTACTGCATATTTATTACTTATCTGCATATTTATAACTTACCTGCATATTTACCACACTTACTGCAAATTTCATAAACTTACCTGCAAATTTACAACACTTACTTACACATTTACTTCCTTATTACACATACCTGCATATTTCATATTTCACTTATTTACTTCATATTTACTCCGTTTACCTGCATATTTCACTCAGTTACTGCAGATTTACTACACTTACCTGTATATATACCCCACTTACCTGCACATTTACTCCACTTACATGCATATTTACCAAACTATCCTGCATATTTACCACAATTACGTACATATTTAAATGTACATTTAAATTTTCGGCATTTACCAGATACTCTTATCAAGAAGTCCACATCTGTGTCTTAAACCTGTAAAACCATTCAACCATGTTGCCGCACGCTCGGTACACCTAAACAACACCTGTGGTAGAAAAGTCATAAGTTAAGTTTTTGAGAAACCAACAAGCAAAAGACATTGTCACCAAGATGCTCCTTGAAGAGGTGGGTCTTCAGGCGACACTTGAAGACAGTGAGGGATTCCGCAGATCTGATCGGAAGAGGGAGTTCGTTCCTTCATTGAGTAGAGGGTAGAGGTAGCTCAGTGGGTAGGATACTTGCCTCCAGACCAAGAGGTCATGGGTTCGAATCCTACCTTCAGCACCACCAC
>JBBPDC010063994.1:0-10913 GCA_037974485.1 Hemigrammopetersius urotaenia
CTGTCCCTGTATACCTATGTAATTTTGTAAGCGATCTATGAGAATATTATGATCTATAGTGTCAAATGCAGCACTAAGATCAAGTAAGACTAGTATTGAGCCTCGGTCCGAAGCTAAAAACAGGTCATTTGCGATCTTAACTAGTACAGTTTCCGTACTATGATGGGGCCTGAAACCTGACTGAAATTCTTCGAAGGATGTTGTTTTCCTGCAAGAATGTGCATATTTGAGCTGATACTACCTTGTAAAAGAGTGAATGAGTTACTAGCCAGGGTCACAGCATGCTTCAGTTGTACAAATATACATTTAAAATTAAGTGTATATTATTATGAAATGATTATGATTATTGGATTGTGTGAGGTGTGTCTGTTTGGGTGATATGGCGGAGACTTGGTCTCCTCCCTATTCAGGACTCGGGTTCTTTATTCCTTTTCAGGTTCTCGTATCAGCCGTTGAAAACAGAAAGTTAACAGAGAGAATTGTTTGGACCTGTACAGCTGCCTCTCCTACAGGCCTGATAACATTCACTGAAACAGCTGCATGCTGACATTCCTAGAAGACAGGATTAGGACGATGGAAAGACCACAAGATGAAAAGATCTAATCAGTATGAAAACAAAAGGCCAGCTTTTATAAAGACCAAGAACAATGGAAATAATCAGCTTTCGTCTCGTCTGTCTGACCTGTGTGGCGAGGGCTCGGGCCATACACGCTTGCCATGTTTGCATAATCAAAAATGAATCTTTATCTATTCTTAATGAAATTACCTTTTTGAGGTGGTGGTCTAGTGGGTCTAGTGGGTAGGGTACTTGCCTCTGGACCAAGAGTTCATGGGTTTGAATCCGGCACCACTGGGTCCCTGAGCAAGACCCTTAACCCCAAGTCCCCTGTAATTAGGGAATGGAAATCACTTTGGATAAAAGCATCTGCTAGATGTCGTAAATGAGTATAACTGAAGATAACTGGTTAATATTGATTAGTTCATTCATTTTTTGTAACTGTTTTATCCTTGCGAACAAGAACATGAATTGAAATGAAAAATAATAAGTCTAGCTATCATTATTTAATTAAAATGATGTACTGGCTGTTGGAGCTGCTGTAGGTAGCAGGCGGGCATTAAGACTCATTGCTTAACTTTACTTGTTTTCTTAAGTGAAAGGAAAGGTTTGGCCCTCTATACACGCTAATTCCTTCCTACAACCCTGGGGGCTAAGCCCCCCTTGTCTTTCCGTCCTAGTGATGTCCCTGGATGAAATCCACAAAGTATAGACGACAACATGAAATAAATTAATGATGACGCGACAGGAGGCTGCAGCTTTTCTTCTGTGTTTTTTCTTATTCTGTGGACTTTCTTGACAAGACTCCTTCCACTGAAACAGGGCTAGACATTCTCTCTCTGGATAAAAAATATTTCATTCAAATTCAGGTTGCTCTTTTTGTGTTTTAGTCTCTCAAATGTTCACACGCCTGGGCTTAGAATACAAACCTTTGTGGTTTTCCTTCATCAAATGAACACAGACCCCTTCAGCTTTTTTTATTCACTATGTAAGACAACAATGAGACATGGTGCATGTTTAGGCAAACATTCTGGACTGGACAGGCTAAACTTCCCTCTATAAATGAAATTAAAAATATAAATGAAAACATTTTACTTCATTACTGAATAGGAAACCATTTGAGAAATGCTAGACACTATGCAGACAAATAATAATAATAATAATAATAATAATGGTGATGATGGTGATGATGATGATGATGATGGTGATGATGTTAATCATTATTAGCAGGAGTGGTAGTTGTTGTGACAAACAGTAACAGTAATAATTACATGATATTTATATTTATTAAATTTATATTTATTAAATAATAATAATAATAATTGGGACTTAATAGTTATAATAAGTAATATGACAATGTGCATGAGACGAGTTTGAGCGTTAATCATATGTCGTAGGAACATATGACATTTTAAATGGTTTTCTTGATGACACTTTTCTTGATGACAGGAATGCAAGTATTATGAGGACGGATTAGGATCCTGTGTCTACTTCAGATACACCTGTGGCCTTGTGTTCAGGTAATCAGTAAACACACCTGAGTACACACACTCACCTGTAAGTGTTACCCACTTCACACCTCCTGCACCACGTTTCTCGGCACGGCATGGCCCTGCTCCCTGCACTTCAGAGGAATATCCATCCAAACAGGAGACAACGTAAAGAAACTTGTCAGTCTGTTTGTCTTGATATTGTCTGTTTTATCTTTCTGCTGTATGTCACTTTTTCATGTTTTCATCCTCTGTTCTTGTGTCAGAGCCCTTGTTACCAGAGCACCTCAGTTCATGCTAATGTATCAGAAAATGAATGACAAACTGCAGCTGAGTGAGTCCATATTGAATGGTGGTAAATGGGGCTGAATGGCTTAACTCATTAAAATGTTTTTTGTCTTTCACATAAGAATTTTCTTTTACTTTAAAGTGTAGTGGAACGTTTTATCAACACTATATAAAATATAAATGAAAAGTTAGCGGCATATTTCTACAATAGCATTCTGAATACTGAGTGCTAATTGGGTGATACTTTGTGCTACTGAGTACTGATTTGTTGGCAGTGAGAGAAAGGACAGTTATATTGAGTGATGGGGTAGAGTGAGGGCCACCCTACCCACCCAGAGAGAGAGGACGGCTATACTGGGAGATGCTAGAGAGGGAGAACAGTTATTCTGGGTGATGGGAGAGAGGGAGGACCACTCAGCCCACCCAGAGAGAGAGGACAGTTATGCTGGGTGATAGGAGAGAGGGAGGACCACCCAGCCCACCCAGAGAGAGAGGACGGTTATGCTGGGTGATAGGAGAGAGGGAGGACCACCCAGAGAGAGTAAGAGGACATGATAAAGAGGGGGATGACTGTCCTACACACCCAGAGAGAGAGGACAATTATAAAGCCTAGGCTGTAGTTGTGGTGGAAGGGGGACGGGGACTGGGTAAAGCTAACATTTGTTAGACTTTCACATTAAGTGTTTTTCACTGAAAACAAGCATTAAATATTTCCCCGCTACTGCTTTAACCCTGTGGAAGTAATGGTCCAGGCTCAGTGAGGTCACAACGTGTCAGGACTGAAGAATGTGCTTCATATTGATACTGAAAGCCTGCAGGAGGAAGTGGACAGTGATGACCATACATGGTCTGCTATTTGCATACACCTGCTTGAATTTGATTTTTTTTGTCCGATGAACAGCATCATGCCGCTGCTGGGTGTCAACGAACAAATATTTACGCACGCCTTTCTCTGCAAATATTTGTCACGCATACACGCCGCTGTCTTCAGCTTCAGCAGTGAGAAACCAAACAGAAACTAACAGAGTTCCCCCCAGTGTCCACATGCTCATTGCTGAGGTTTAAAACGAAACCTTACAGGAGTGGGGCTGTCCAGAGTGAGGCCTTTTTTTAAATTATTTTAAATACTCTTGAGCAACAAAACATTTATGATGTAGCCAATATTTCTAATAGCCCTATCTGATTTATATATTGTATTAACATTTTTTTACACATCTTTGCTGACAACTCATTGTATCATTGTATCTAGTAAAACTGGCTTGTTCTATTTACAAATAGTTTTTTGTTGTAAGTATTATTTCATATATTTAAATCTGCCAATAGACTATTATGGCAGTGAATTGGCCAATAGGACATTTTTACAAAAAAAAAAGTAGAACAAATTTTACAAATTAGTTGAATATATAATCTTACAATATTCATACAAACATGAGAAATATTATATACTACATGAGAATTAGTATTACAGTGTAGACCAGCTTTTACACATCTAGTGCCAGTCCGTGGCGCCTCGCTTTTGCACCAGTCAAAATTCAGTCAGATCAGGTCTGAGAGAGAGGACGGTTATGCTGGGTGATAGGAGAGAGGGAGGACCACCCAGAGAGAGAGGACAGTTATACTGGGTGATGGAAAAGAGGTAGGACCACCCAGAGAGAGTAAGAGGACATGATAAAGAGGGGGAGGACTGTCCTACCCACCCAGAGAGAGAGGACAATTATAAAGCCTAGGCTGCAGTTGTGGCGCCTTGCTTTTGCACCAGTCAAAATTCAGTCAGATCAGGTCTGAGCTCAGCGCGTTTGTCACTGCGTGTCTTTCCCCGCCCCCTTCACGACGCCGTACAGACATATTCTGAAGGGTGTGTTGTGAAGGGGGGTTCCTCCCATAGACATATATAGACATATACCTGTCTGTGGTTATGACACCCGTTCGCCAGTCCAGAGATGAATGAACTGCCAACTGTGGTAAAGGATACACTTTTGAAGCTACAGAGCAATGCTGGGTCACAGCCGAGATTCAACCCTCTGTTACTGTCTCTGTCCGAGCTCTGGCTGTCATGCTGTGGATGAAAATACCCAGCGGAGTGATATGCAGTTAAAACAATATCGCCTTCCCCTTCCACGAATCCACGTTTTTTTCTCACGTTACAGCTACAACGACAAAGTACAGAAACAGTCTTAACTCAGAAAGATGCTCCGAGTGGCTCTGACAACCTGCCCGCCTCATTTCGACCAGTTAGTGGCGAGAAAGCAGGCACGCCAATTACATTAGTATGTTGATTTAAAATGTTTGAGGCTTAGTAATCCCTGAGGATGAATAGTCCTGTAAATCAATTTAGGTTAAAGGTCAGTTTGTATGTTCAGAAGAATTTGGCATAAAACACAAAAGATAAACAAAACACAAATACAAAAAGTATTTTTTTGTTATTATATAGGCATAGGTCAGTCATCATCATCATCATGATGATCATCATCATCAACAACAACAGCCTAATTACTACTCATCTGTACAATTACATGGCAATAATATATTTACTTGGCAATAATTGCAAATTCAGCCAAAGCACTTCTGTTAGGTCTGGTTTAATATTGATCTTATATAGGCATAAGCCTTAATATTAATATAAATAGTAGTGGTGTAATGGTATAATAATAATAGGAGCCTAATACTGTCTATCTTTAATAATAATATCTATGTGTATGCATGGCAGCGGGTGGTGTTGGGTGTGATTGTTTATGCATTTTACATTTACATTCATGACATTTATCAGACGCTTTTATCCAAAGCAACTTTCATTCTCTAACTACAGGGGACAGTCTCCCTGGAGCAACTTCGGGTTAAGGGTCTTGCTCAGGTACCCAATGGTGGTGCTGTGTTTTTTTATTTATTTGTTTCTTTACGGAATATAGTCATTTGCAGCTCTTTCAGAAATTTCTTGTTTTTGTGGCTAAGATTTTTTGTGTGTATAAAATTAAAATTGATCACCTTTGACACCACTCTTGCCCAAGGACTCTTGGTGTAGTGCAGCGTGTCCAAGAACTCTAAGGATTCATTTATGTGGTGTGTTGCCACAGTGGGAATTAAACCTCACTTTCCTGCTTGGAAGACAGTAACATTATCCACTACACTAACCAACCATTACAATACTTTATGATAAGTGTTGGCGCTCTTGTTTAAGACTGTTTAAAGCTCTGTATGACAGAGCAGAGCAAAAGCTGTTCTAGTTTTCTTTCTGGGCAACGCCTGCAGAAATGGGCCCACATTTTTGACCCAGCAAGGTAAGAGCTGTTGTGGTGTTCTGGCTACAGGCCAGCGCTCCTGATAAGTTAAACAGTGAATCAATATTGATGGGTTTTTAATTGAACCTCCTCAAAGACCTCAAACCTTCTCTTCTGAACAGCGGTGGTTCTTCAACACCAAAACCATGCCAGCGGGTTTTAACCTGAATTCCAGACCAGGCAAATGTCCCCTGGACCCCTGTACATTTACACAGCTATACATTTACACAGCTCCTTTGTGCATCCTCATGCTGGGCGTGTGGACCAATTATGGCATGTGTTTATCAGGAGACACACCTCATAGAACATATGGAAAAATAATTAGTTGTGACCTATTTATAACCATAAAACAAATTCCACTGGAATCATTAACGACTTACTTATAAAACATTATATAAATATGAAGTATTAGTAATATTAGTAATATAATATATGGAGTTTTATGAGGGGCTTGTGTGTAATGATCAGAAAATAAGAGAAGAAGAGAAACAATGCATCTCTACTCTGTATTTTATATGTTGTTTATATATTAAATATTATTAATTCTTTCGTTTTGGCGCTGGAGTTATGAGGCTCATGTAGCTAACAGGTAATGAAAGCTTATACCCCACCAATTAGCATCATGCACAACATGCGTTTTAGTCATCACAGCTATAAAAATGGGCTGAAGTGCAGTTAAAATTAATAATAATAAAATACAAATGTCTATGTTTATAGAAAGCAGTGAGTGGTACAGGGTCAGAGATTCCATAAGAGAGTCTATTAGAGATTATTGCACACCTCTACTATTGCTATATTATTGCTACTTCCCTTTTTTTGTGGGTTACATTATCCTCATAGCTCCAGTTTAGAATCAAAGAAGCAAAGGCCAGACACAGTATATGTCTCAGTATGTAAATTAGCTGCTGGTCAGACGGTTTTCACTGGGAATTATAGCACCAGCTATGTCAAAAGACAGTCCCGGATTCAGAAAACACCCTCATGGCTAATTTGGACGGCCCACTGGGTCTGTACTTTTTTGCACTGCATTAGGTGTTGCAACTGTGATGAAAAACCAGTATACTGTAAAACCACCCTTTCGCAACAGTTAGATTCTTTTATATAGTAAATCATACATCAAACTATCATGAATGCAGCAAATTTACCGCAATGACAACCTGTTCCTGATTCATTCTTTGTGCTATTGTGCAATGAAGTAATTAACAAGATATGGGCCAGACGCAGCTTGTGGTCAGAACACAGAAATGTAAAAAGTAATGTCCTAAACTTTTACTTTTACCTATTTGCTGTGGACCAACACCTTCTGGGGGCCTATCAGGTGGAGCTGATAGCAGCCCAGTGATGCCCATTGTGCCGAAGGCTGTGCTGTTTGGTAAACGGGAGTGGCGAAGGCTGAGGGAGCGGCGCTGACTCAGATATGGACACGAACAGAGGCAGAGCCAAATGCCTGCAGGGAATAGCAGACATGGGTAAACACAAAAAATCTGTCTGATGTCCTTACACTGCTCAAATTTGACAACAGGGTAGATTCCCTCCAGTGAAGCAGATGAAGATTTGGAGAATAGATTCAAGATTCAAGGTCACTTTATTGTCATCAGTAAGAATATGTACACAGTGCAACATAAAGCAACATTCAATAAAGTACAAGAACCGACACAATAAATTACGTTACAGCTTTAAACAGTACAACGTGAACGGGATGTAAACCTTCCATAATGAATAATATTTCACCGTAAATATTATATTGCACAGGAGGCAGTTAGCAGCACCACACTGAGTGAGCATTTACTATAAGCTTATCAAAACAAACAACAGGACATGAGTATGCCTGTCGTGGGCAAAAACAGTAAACAGAAGGTAAAGTACATGTTGCTGTTCCAGAGGGTAATATGAAAAGTATAAAGTGAGGTATATGGTGTTAATTGACCCACAGAAGCTTTCAGGAAGGAGTAGTTTGTGCTCTCTTACTTCTAATAATTCATTCTGACCATCAAAGTAGCCCCATACCTTTTAAATATGAAGTTTATTCCAAGGGCTGGCCAGTTTTTACCAATATTTTTAAAAGTTATGTTTTTTGGAGCCTACCCTCTTGTTCATAGAGTGAAAGGTGGAGAAACACCTCCTAAAGGTCGCCAGCCCATCCCAGGGCTTTATTACTATTATATTAATAATAATATGAAAAATAATCAATTTGTATTTTTTATTGAACATTTTTCATTTCTGGGCTACGTTTAAAATATGCTCCAGAATGTCTTTTTCAGTCATTTATTTATCCTAAACTCTAGCTGTGTGTGTGTAAGTGCCTACAGTGGCCTCTGAAGAAGAAGGACTGACATGTCCATCAGCCTGCCTCATCATGCGTGATGTTCCTCTCAACATCAGCCCCATCTCATAAACATAAGCACAGTTTGGTGATTTACCTGCTCAAACCCACCTTGTTCAGCTCACCTGTTAATGGCTAGATTTAGTGTGTGTGTTAGTGGAGAAACCACCAAACTGTGCTGGGCCTGCCTGCACCCATAAATAAACATCCATAAATTAATTGCAGCAGTATTATTAACACAACTCTCGGAGCTTTTTCTTTGCAACTGTATCTCACAGATGTCCATTGATCCATCCATCGGTCTATCAATCCCTCTTTCACCCCTCTCTGTACATGCAGTCTCTGTATTTGTCCTGCAGGGGGCGGTGATGTGCTGCGATGTGTTCTCCTGCTGAGGTTGGGAGCGGAAGAAGAGAGTTTCTGCCCCTGCTAGGCTATTAGCCGCCTCGCTTCGGTTTCGGACTGAAATTTGGAAGATTTCTGCCAAAATGCCGGCGGTGTCTAAAGGGGACGGGATGCGCGGGTTGGCCGTCTTTATCTCGGACATTAGAAACTGTGAGTGTTTCTGCTTCCTGCCGCCGGGTAGTCCTGCTAACGGCTAACGAAGCTAACCCAAAACTAACAGGCTCACGACACAAACACCAAAAGTTCGAAAAGTTAGTTTTTTACATCAGAATGACTTCTTATTTACTCCATCAGAGCTCAGATTGGATGAGTAGTTTATTAAAGTGTTCAAGTGCGAGTTCAGCGCCTGAAGCGGGTGTGGGACAGGAGCAGCAGGTCTGTAGGTGTGGTTTGAGACTAAACTGGTCATTAAACATGTTTAATGGCTTAAATCACCCCAGTCAGCTTAAACGGTCACATCTGGAGCAAAAGAACCTCAATAAAGTGACTTAACTGGACTAAAGCACCCCAACAAGACATAAGAGGACTTAATCAGTGTTCAAGATCTCTCAGTGTTTCCTGCAGTTCTGTGTTTATCACAGATCAGGCACATCTGTGCATGTCTGCACACAAACACCACAACACAGAAATTAAAGACACACGCACACCACCAGGCAAGAGCTTTTACACACCACAGGTTTATACCACTTATCCATTTATTTCCTAAACTGCAGATTTTTATTCTTGTCAAACATCGAAAAGTGAAATAAAACACGCTTCTTTCTAAGATGAAAGAATATATAACAGTGCATATCTAACATCCTTTTAACTGGTTGTGTGGTGATGCAGGGTCTAATTTTAGACTGTTTTACTTTAAAGGCACTAGTTAACTGCTTCTTCACTTAGTAATAGAAAAAATGGTGTAGCTGGATTAAATAAAATGTAATTTCTGTAAACGTATAAAAGAGGTTAAATGAGTCAAATGAAGGAACATTTTGGCATAAAATAAAAATGTTAGAGAAGTCAGGTACTGCTGTGAGGATTTGATTGCAGCCCTGAGAGCATTAGTGAGGTCAGGTACTGATTTTGGAACATTGGTGTATAGATTTCATTGCAGTCCTGAGAGCATTAGTGAGGAGTAACTGTAGTAACTGTCCAGATTTTTATAGGAGTGGGGAACTGCCTGCAAGATTACTGTAGATCTTTATCATGCTAGATCTTGACTGGCTCTGGTTCCTGAAGTTCACCTGAGTAGAGCAGGTAGTTGGGTTTTGAGTGGATTTCTAGTTCTAGTTTTGCAACTTTTTGCTTTTCTCCTGCCTGCATGTGGGTAAATAACCCCTCAGCTGAAACACGGGAGCCGTTTTCATGTGAAAATACTAATAAATACAAGAACCTGTCTAATCAGATTGCCTAAAGAAAGCTGTTTGATTTCACCCGGCGTGAACAGTTCTGACTAACGGCCTCATATCCTTTAAAACTGTTCAGAGTACTGACTGATGTTAAAAGGCACCTCTTGGTGTATTTTAGGTGAAATGAAAATTTTTAAAAAGTAATAAAAGAATGACCTAACTTCTTTTGTTCAGGTGTAGCTCTGCACAATATATTATCTGTTAATCATTGTCACGATATCGGCCTCTGCAATACTGATATCTGAGAAGGCAGCAATATGCACCTGAGCATCTCACAGTATCAATCACAGCTCCAAGTGAGTTACTGGGTCTTCTGATGAATGGAGATCTTCATGAAGTCCAATAAATGTAAAATTATTTTGCCCAATCTTTAGCCATTAAAGGTTCACTGAAGTTTTTATTCAAATCCCATATTCAGCGTTCTTATTTTATTTTTTTCCTAAATGGGTTCCATAATTCTTAATAGTTCAAGACAATTTTCCATCTTTGTTTACCTTTAGAATTAAACAGGCTTTTTTGTTACTGTGCCTTTTAAGACTGATATATGTAAATGAGCTCTTTTACTATGGGAGCTCATTGAAAAAGCACAAGACTGAAACACACCTCAAACTTCAGCATGGGCATGGCTAAACTACTGTTTGCTGAAGAAGATATAAGTAAATGTGTGACACCACAAAAATGTTGATTTGAAAATGTGCTGTTTTTGCAGCTTTATTTTTTGCTTATGGATTGTATAGACAATGAGTGAATTTAAACTTTGAAAAAATATTCCTGTAAAGTGATGATTTGTGCCCTTTAATATATTAAAAAGCCATTGCAATCACAATATGTAGCAGTAAAATAACTACTTGTATTTTGTTCATATCGTGCAGTCAGTGATGGATCGGGAATGGCGCTCTGCACATCAACACATTTTGTTGTAGCGACACTCCTCCCTCATTATATATACTGGAAATTCAGGACAGTTTATATTCTTTTTTCTCAAAGAAATCATAACAAAATCACAGTTGAATCTTCTTACATTTTTTCTAGGGCTGGGAATTTAACGCGTTAATTAGATTAATTAATCACAGAAAAAAACGTGTTAATATTTTTAACGTTATTAACACGTATAGACATGTGACGTTACACTTTGTAGAACTGCAGCAAGCTAGTAGAGCTGGGATACTCGGATCCTTTTTTGGA
>JBBPDC010064005.1:0-10913 GCA_037974485.1 Hemigrammopetersius urotaenia
GAACCGGCGCTCTGCATCTGAAACAGCTCTGCTAGCTAACATGGCTAACGCTAGCACTGCAGGGAGTCGTCCTGCCGCGGCTGTTCCACTCTCAGGTCTACACTTAAATTTACCAGAAAATTCAAGATTCAGTCTTTGTTTTGTTTTGTTTAATTGTCAGGTTGACTGTTACAGAGAACTTTAATAAAAGTTGCTCAGTGTTCCTCCGCTGCCTGTGTGACATCATTAAACGACTCGTAGATGACTTTGTAAACGGATAAGTGAACTAGAAAAAATCTGGAGTCGTTGATGCCCTAGAGTAGGATGTTTATTCTTTTTAGTTCTGTTTGGTATATTTAGTAAATGAACACGGAGGGTAGATGTGTCTCATGCCCTGTACTGTATTTATCATTTTCACAGAATCTGTGAAAGTTTTCCGTCTCAGTCGTTCACGTTTGGGTTGTCAGTCACAGCCGACACACGCTGGGCTTGGAAAGACCTTCAGAAGAACTTCCGCACCTCCGACCTGGCAGTGTGAGCGGCAGCACGAGAAAACAGGCCAGAAAATAAAAGTCTGATTCATTAAAGAAGCGTGAGGGGTTTGGCAAAACACCGGTGCCGCCTGATGACTTACGCACATGTGGAGCGCCGCAGTTATGACATCACTCTGCCACGGCAACCACTCCAATCAGGCCCCGCTCCTCCCCTCACTGGCCACTTTATCAGAAACCCCTCCCTTATTGCTCCACTATGCAGGTGTACAGTTACTGACAACCCATCAAATGGATAAAAAATATCATTGTTAGGGCGTGTTACTGTGTAGTAGCTCCTGTCTAGGAGACTTCAGAATACAGGATGGAAGCAACAGCTGGAATCGATACTCCTGATGATGCAAAAAAGCTAGATTTGTGTCAGTAGACCAGCGTACACTTCTGTGGCCCAGATAAAATTGGGTTAGAGTGGAGAAATAAGCCCTGTAGCTGCTCTTCTCAGGTGAGTCGAGTGAAATATGATTAGCATGCCGTGAGTACATTAGTCTATGGCAAACACCCTCCAGAGCACATGCTAATAAAAGCACCAGGACAGCTGTTTGATGTCCGATGACAGTGTTTCCCTACCATTAAACAGGCAGGCTAAAGTTACACGCCTCCCGCACATTTCTTCACATTTCCGGAATTAGAAAAAGGTTGAACTCAAATTGAATGTTCACCTCCCATCCATAAACACCGTATTCGGAAAATAAGCTGCAAAAACAACTTGATATCCCGACATCCCACCTGTCAGAGTACGGGGCGCGAGCCCACGACTCCCTCGGAGCACAGACACGACATTCAGGGGAGGATCCATGCTCGTGATAAGTTTATTTACACAAAGAAAACAGAACAAGAACTGAAACAGGCACGCGGGCCACTAGAAAAACTAGAACGGGAATCAGAAAAGGCATTCAGGAGGTGCAAAATGAGGTGATGGACATATGAGGAATGAGTAACTGAAACATGCTTATATATGCAACTAAATGGGGACTAAACACGGGACGGCTGAGAACAAGGAGACACATGATATAAAACAGAAATCATATGACACACAGACACGTGACACCAAAACAGACAGGGAATATCAAAATAAAAGCCTTAGAAATCACCGACAGAAAAGAAAAACAAACGAAAAAGCAGTGGCTCATAACAGCCACTGGCCGAACCTTGACACCACCCTCTCACACAAGCTCACACAAGAGTGTTTTCTGCAGTACAGGACAATCCGAAGGAAACATGGTGATCACTTGTAAAGGCACAAGGTTATCACTCTTTATTTCTGAGGTTGGAAAATGTTTGAAATGATATTTTCTATACACAAACCCACAAATACATTACAGTAAAAATGAAGCAGGAGGAAAATATTGGCCTTTTAAAAGCACCTCAACCAATCAGGTTCTTTAATGGTTAAAGATTAAAGTAATTAGGCTTGCAGTGGACTACATGAAGACCTGGACTCACACTGGGATTGGTTAGAGGCTCATTTGCATATCTCAGCCTTCTGCCCTATCAGTGTCGCAGAAGCCATGGTTGCCATGACGACTGATAGACCATTATACAGCCCTAGTGAACCAGAAACATGGAAGGAAGCATGATATGAGTTCTGATTGGTGAGACATCTGAAGATAGATGTGAACGACGTCAGTTTAACCATCAGAAGGGTCCAGAAGGTTCTTCAGATCTGATTGGTGAGGACTGGCTCCTGTGTGCTGGTTCATCTGAGAAGCCGTCCTTTCGCCGTTTTCCTCCGAAACCCTGGTTTATGTTGCCGGAACCTTCTGTCTGCCAGGCCGGAGAGGATCCCGCTGTTTCAAAGAAATGAACGGCCGAACTTTCCACTTCGGCGGTGCGTTCATTTGTCACGCGCCACACAACTCGCTAAACTATAAAGAAAGTGTCGGATCTCGCGAGGCAGCCCCCGGGGGTCCTTCAAGCCGGAGAACCAGCGCAATAAAACACCTCTCGCAGATCCGGATGAAAAGGGGGTGAATTCCTGCGCTGGAGTGAAGGAGGCCCTTCACGCACGGCTCTCGGGATTCATTCAGCTCCCACGCCACCACACACCAAACACTCTCCCTTTCTCGCACCCCCCCCCCCCCTTTCTGTGCTTCTCTCTCTTTTATTGGATGTTGAAACGTGAAAGAAACTCCCTGCGCCACTATGGGTCCCTGCTGTGATTCGCTATTTGCCTGTTTGGTTAGAAGGACTCGAAACTCAAATCCCTATGGTGTCACTCAATCCTGACAGATACAACCAACCTGGCATTAGGGTGACTCAAGAAAACTCTTTATGAATCACAAAAACAACCAGAGGAGGGTTTCAGTCAGAGAACAGGAGGTACGGGACTCTGTAATAATGATCTAAACATTAGAAGGGTCCAGAAGGTTCTTCAGACCATTTTCAGATGTTTCACCAATCGGACCTGAGGAACCTTACTGTAAACATCAGAAGGGTCCAGAAGGTTCTTCAGATAATTTTCAGAAAAACAACAAGAGGAAGGTTTCAGTCAGAGAACAGGAGATGATCTACAGACAGGTGCTGCAGATAAAACCAACAAACAAAGACAACAAAAAGACAATTCACCCCCAAAAACCATCCCTGAACTGGTCAAAAGTTTCTTACAGAAACAGAAGAAGGTTTTCCTCGTGTTTAAACTGGAAACTCTGGCTCTAGTGGCCACTGTGGCTGTAGGACATGTTTACGCCAGATGCAGCAATAGGTGTGTTTTTTCATTTCGGTCCCTTTCAGAGATTCATGACCTCAAAAGACTGGAGGGAATCCTAAAAAAGGAAACTGCTCATATCTGTGGTCTGCAGTGATCTACGATTATATAACACATTTGTGTTTAGGGCCCGAGTCTAAACACCGTTTTAAGAAGTCTGGGAAATATACCAGCTCTGAAGCAAACCGTGTTTCCATAAGTTATGGAAGTCAACGAGATGCTCCACACGACCACGTGTTGAGATTCTATGCCAAGAAGATCAGTGAGAGTGATCTTCTCATATGTTCCGAGCAGCTGACGACTCTGGTGATCATCTGGAACTGTATTCCTGACACAAAAGCAGACAAACACCTCCTGTTTCTGACAAAGAACTGGCCACGTAATGCCTGAGGGCCCAGAATGGGCTCAACAGGGAGCATCTTGCCTATCAGGGAAAGGAGCCAGCCAAGGATGCTGAGGGGGAAAATGCTGGTTTGGACCGAAGAACACAGTGAAGTGAGTGTAGCTCATTCATGTGTTCAGTAAGAAGAAAAGTAAGGAAGTAAGAAGAGAACCCTCTCAGGGTTGCAAATGAGGAGGATCAGGGTTTGTACACACCGGTCCTAAGTCTCCGACCTCACTATACCCAGTGGCGGTTCTAGACCCGGGGGCCGAGGTGGGTCCATCATTGGGGTTTAGATCCTTTAGTTATGTTGTCCCCGTCTCTATTATTCCTTCCCTCAAAAAATCTGCAGACTTTCAAATCCTGTCCCCTCTTCAAA
This sequence comes from Hemigrammopetersius urotaenia, assembly GCA_037974485.1. Taxonomy (NCBI): domain Eukaryota; kingdom Metazoa; phylum Chordata; class Actinopteri; order Characiformes; family Alestidae; genus Hemigrammopetersius; species Hemigrammopetersius urotaenia. The sequence continues at coordinate 3,996 of JBBPDC010064005.1, forward strand.
TTTCCTTATTCACATTGATCTTGTCCCTTGAATATAGAAAACACCCATTACTAGTTTTGCACTCTTGGGATTTTATATATTTTATTTTTTATTTGCCTTCTTTTGAATTATTAATGGTATGCTTTGGTTTACTTCCCTAATGTCCATGAGAGCCATTAAAGGAGCATTTAAATAATAATAATAATAATAATAATAATAATAATCACAAGGACAACCATCAGGTTGCTACTACAGATTGCTGTTTTCTTATAACCACAGGCTTACCAGACCTGAAGGATGACATCAAAGAGTTCCCTGGACTACTTGAGAGATTTCCTGCAAGATTGAACTGTTCCTAAGGGCCTAACTATGGCTTCATTGTAGGTTTGAATCCACTTGCAGTGACAACTGGGTGGAACCAGCTGTAGAACCAACTGAGGGGTGCTTAACGTACTTGAGTTTTGTGAGCTAGAAAAATGTGGCTGCATGTGATTAGGTTCTAGAAAAAGCCCTATAGGAGTATGGCTTGCTGTGTTTTACTAAGGTACCAGGGTATCTGGAACTGGGGAAGAACAAAAGAAATAAGAAGATAGATTCATTGAAGAGTCATACTTTGTCCTGTGGTGTCCCTCAAGGTTCTATTGTGGGACATCGACAGTTAGCCAGGCTAGTGTGCTACAGGTCTGTTTGCTGGTTTTCTATTGAGGTTCTCTAAAGCTTTCTGCTTCAGGTTGTCCTGCAGCTTTTCTTCGGTGGGTCCTGTTATTCTCCTCCGTCTGTCCTTTCTCAGAAGGCTCTTCTGCGGGGAACAGGAAATGCTCCTGTAACACTAACTCTCAGTGTGTCTTCCCAGCAGACGAGCTGCTCCCTGATCCTAACGCTCCGTCTTGTCAACACTTTCCAAAGATAACAGCCTGGACCTCAACCGCCAGAGCGAACCTCTGCAAGGACCGCCTGCCAAACGTGGTCAGCTCCAGATCTGAGATCGCATGGGAAGGAGATGCCTGACGGGTACAGAAATGGGAACAGCCGGATAGGAGAGGGGGTGGGTGTCATCAGGACAGTTCTGAGGTCAGCCCTCCTCAAGGAGTCTCTTTGAAAGGCTTAATTATTTCCTAAATCACGACGGCGGTTAAATCATCCAGAGAGGATAAGAGAGAAAGAATGGCCTCTATGAAAATGCGACATTCCTGGATATCAGAGAAATCAAAGTGACTCTACAAGCATCGATTCATCAGGCCTGTGATCGTTCGAGAGCATTAACCCGTCAAACTGATTAATGGTCGAGCCTCAGCCGGAGTCCCAGTTTCGTTTTAGCATCCAGGCCCAAGACAGACCGTCTTTTTGGTTTTGCTCGAGAAAAGGTAAACTGAGACTTCCTGGAAGCGCAGACGGGGGAAAAAACAGCTTTCAGGGAAGTAATGAGAAACCTGCCATGGAAGTATGCACACTCACACACACCACATGACGTCCGAACGGGAGAGCATTCCTTTTTCCCTCTTTCTCCTCTCCGGGTCCTGAAAACCCGTCCCCTCCGTTCTGCTAGGAAGAGGGCATGGATGTAGGTGCAAGGTCAAATAATGAATGTAAAAAAGGGCTGTAAAGCTGCAACGAGGGTGCAGTAGGATGCTGGGAGGGCGGCCTGGCCATCGCTCCGCGCGACACATGAAAAATCGCTGCCCAAACTCGGGAACTTTCCACAGGAAGGAACACTTGAAACCGAATTCCAGTTTACAAGCTCTGCTTGCCGGAACCAATTCAAGCTATTCACACAAAAAAAAAACAGTCCAGTATTGCTGTCAAATGAAGACATTTCCAAAAGAGAGAACCTCTGACAATCCTCAGCTATTTAGCGTGACAACCTGCCCTCACTTCACCCACAAATACGCTCTTTCGTAGCTGCTGCTGCAAGACCGGGCCTGATTTAGAAACTTTCTACACGTTCACAGAAGTCCAGAAATGTAGAGAACGTTTTACACAAAGTTCAAAAATGATTCACAGAAAATCATAAACAATTAGAGCATCAAAAATTATCCAGAACATTTACAAAATGTAAAGAAACATGTTAACAGATGGTTAAAAAAATTACAGAAACTTTTATAAAAGTTAAGTTTTAAAGAATCTTTAAAAATGTACAGAAAGTTTTATATGATATTCAGAGATCTACAACATGCAGAAAAGTGTCTAAATTGTTTTCATGTATATAGTCTAAAGAATGTTAATAATTAATCAGAAATTTGTTTTAAATGTTCTGAATGTTCAAAACAGCACAGAAAGCTTTAGGGGCCATTAAAAATGTACAGGTCATTTTATGGAATTCTGCTGGTAAATGAGGGATTTTTGACTGCATTCTGGAGGGTCACATTTGTGGGCAAAAAGCAGAAATAGGTCAACAAGGCAGCAAGGAAGGAACACATGTGAGCTGATGCTCTCTGGGTGGGGGGGTTGGGGGGGGGGGGGTTTCTTGCAACAGTAGCGAGCTGGTTGCCTTCTGAGCTCTTCCTAATGGGAATAAAATGCACAGCTGCTCGCAGAAAGCATGGATATCAGATGGCCAGCAAATAAGTAACTATGTCGAGCCACAAATCCTGAAGGCTGCTATAAATGGACCCTTAAAAATTACATACATTTATAAATATATATGTATATTCCCTTGCTCATTTTGGGATGTGCGTTGCTGTCACACAGCTCAGCTTTCTGCAGCTCCCTAAAAATAATCAGCCCTTCTTGTTGTGGGGGTACGGTCCTTCCCTCTGCCCGTCCTGCTGACCTGCTGTGGCAGTGGAGCTCTTTCGAAGCTTCTCAAGAGGGAAGGAAAGAAGGGGGAAGAAAGAAGACGTCCACAGAAGACGGGATTGTCTTCAGCCAATCAATCAGGCAGCTGACACAAGGAGGGGTGACCCCCTGCAGGGAGGAACCAGAGGGTCACTGTGGAATGACAGCACTACTCTGCTGGTCTTCCAGCACAATGGAAGGAGCACCCAACTCCCAGAACCCTCTGCCCACTAAAGGCCTTTCAAGGACAGTGCACCCACAGCCCCCAGTCGCTCTAGACTACAAAGACCACAAAGACTCTTAAGGTACAATCCAGGACCCGTAGGTGTGGTTAGGATTGATACCGATACCAATACTGATATGGCTAATCAGATTAAGAGTCCTTTCTTGAAAACAGAATGTTTGATGCTTTTTCTATGTTTAAAATGCTACATCTGTTAGGGAAAACAACTCCACTCTAAGATAAGATTGTCAAAATGTGCTCCATTCTCACAATATATTTCCTCAGGGATCCCAAATCTTTCTGAAGTAGATGTGGAGAAAGTTTCATATTTCAATCTAATTTTCATTAGATTCATTAGAGTCATTTGTAAACCCATATGGAGTAAATGTCTGATTTATCATAGATACCATGCCTCCTGTTGAGGAAGGATGGGTGTAGTTCTCATCCATATTCCAGTTCCTCGTTTACTTTCTCCCTGCTTTCCCCAATATTGCTTCTCATTATTTGGAGCACTCATTTGCCTATCTTTAAGAATATTTGGTCTATTTTATCATCTAAGACTTATTCTTGCAAGAAGGAGCAGTGGGGGGCCAAAGCCTCGCATGCTCAATCATACAGAATCTTCTCAGCCCTTATGTAGGGCTTTGACACTATCATGGTGGACAATGAAGCCCATGCTGCGTTTCTGCTGGTCCCAAGATTTCTGGTGACCAAAGATGACCCCACAGCGCCCACAGTGCCACTGTTTTGTAGGAAGGACCAGATATCACCAAGCTGGTCATCTTCCATCAGGGACGTCTCAAAATCAATCAGGTCCTTCAAGAGATCATTCTGTTTCCTGAGTGCTGTGTATGTGTGTGTGCAGAGTCTTACGGGGTTAACAGGTGGCACTCTGAGGGTTTTAGAGGGCTTAACCTCCTCTGATCCTCTCGAGATGATCCACCTGTCTTTCACACAGCTAAACAATCACATCCATCAATCATCTGCCCGGCTAAGAGCTGGAGACCCAGCAAGACTGAAACCATCAACCACAGGAGCGAACACCCGATCTCTGAGGTTTATGTGTCTTTTGAGGACATATTTTTATTCCAAGAACATCTGAAACATTTTAACACACATCTGAGGTCTTTGAGGAACGAAAAGAACCTCGAAGACTTTTCAGGAGCATCTGCTTATTCTACTGAAGGATTTTACAACTTTTACAAAATTCTAATTCTTAACCATCCGACTTGATCGCGATTCTTTAGAAAAAAATATAAAATGCAAACATAGCTGGAGGAACTGTGGGCCCTGCGAATGACATTGTCTTGCTAAACTTTTACATTTTAGATTTGGAATGTAAAAATATTTGGAGAATTTTAGTTGAGTCAACTTTACTAAATTTGCTTTCAAAAAACCCCAAAAAATAATAAAATTCAGTGAAATTCATGTGCTATATTTGCATTTGTATTTCTAAACACTAGGGGTGGAACGATACGATACTACTGCGATTCTTTAATTCCACGTGCAAGAGTTTCATGATTACCTCCTTTCCCAATTTCACAGGAGAAGAACGAGGTCCGGGGCCACCTTCTGGACCTCAGAAGATGTCTGTACCAAAATAAAAGGCTATTTAAAAATGATTAAATCAAAAAACCTGCTGCTGTACTGCTGTACTGCTGTACCTGCTGCTGTATCTTGCTGGAAAATATCACAATACACTGTACTGATTTATATCATGCCCCCTCTACTAGATATTAAAGTTTCTTTTACCGTATTTTCTGCTTAATAGAATCATTTCCATTTCATTTTAATAGATTTTCTCATGTTTTGCAGTGCATTCATATAAGAAACTACAATGAATTCCAACCCCAGATCAAATGAAACAGTCTGAAAGTTTCAGTGCCCCTGTTGACCTGGAGAGATACGGCAGGTCCTGGAAGCAGCACATGGCAACAGCAGCACACGGTGTCCAGCGCAGGGGGCCGCAGGGGCACAGCCTCATGAGCCGGGAGGGTTCAAAGGTGCTATTTTTGTTGGGTTTTATTTGCATCCTGCAGCTCCTAAAGCAGCTGACACCAGGAAAAGGTCACCACCACATCTACCTCTCTCTCCTTCAGCCCCCCCTCAACCCTCCCAACACCCTCTTATCTCTCGGTCTCTCTGAGGGACGAATACATCCAAGTGACCCCGACAACCTCAGTTATTATTTTGAGTCCCGGTGCCTGGAAACAGGTTTGATGCTTATACTATATTTAAAATCTTATATTTGGTTATTTATTCCTAAATACCAGGGGTGTGGTGATCCAATAAAATCATGATAATTGTTCCACGTTATGATATTATCAATCCTTCAATGCCACATTCAATACAGTAGTGTATCTGACCTGGTTTCCACAAGAGAATAACGAGGTTCGGCCATAAATGTTATCAGAGTAGTCTTTTGAATACAGAAAAATGGTAAAACAATATTAATTAATATTTATTGATCAATGGTGTTTCGATATAATATCATACTGAAAAATGTGATATAATCTATACATTTTCCCCACCACTAGTTCCAAAACACAGCTGGACTTTACAAAGATTGTCAATCAGTGGTGGCATCATTACAGAGGCAAAATAACAGTGATGTTCTTGTGTTTTTGCTGTATATTCACTCTATATTTCCACTATATTTCCTCTATACTCTGTGATATGTATGGAGGAACGCTCTTCAGAGATCAGAATCTTGGAGAGCGTAACTGGAGCGCACCCCGGGCAAATTCTCCACGCTGAAGAGAATCGAAACATTTGTCATTATGGGAAGCAGCCAGGGCCGGAAGACAGCAGATCGGGCCGGAGGCCTCGGCTCAGGGAATCATGGGAAGATCTCTCTGGGAAGCTGGATGGCATACGAAACGGCTCAGGGTCAGAGAGTTCAGATGAGGATGAGGACTCTCACAGAAAAAGCTCTCGTATATTCCCCTCACCTGGCAGCATTCGACTGATACATCATTTTACTGATATTAACAGTTAAAAAACTCCACCCATAACCTATCCTTCAATGCATAATATTTATTTATTTATGCAACATATTGGGAACAAACTTAAATATCAAACAATATTTACGCCACATTTTCAGTTTAGTGTGTAAACAGAAACTGCATCTAAATATGTTACATAATCTCATAAACATACATATGGCCTCATAAACACAAATGTAACATCATAAACACTGACAATCCCACAAACTTAAATACAACCTCATAAGCATGAATTTGACCTAATAAACATAAATATGACCTCATAAACTCCATTTCCCACAACACTCATCCACGCAGTTGTTTTTAGGCACTTGTGGTGTCCGTCTCAGGGAACGATCACCATCCACAGGCTGGGAGGCCTAAACATACTCCCAGAAACACACACAGACATGGGAGCGAGAGCACAGCAGAGATTTGATCAACCAAATGGCATTATCAGTTAGTCAAAACACAAACAGATCCACCACCACTGAAACCTTAACCCGGGCTCTCCTCTCTACCTACTGTCTCTCTGTCAATATTCTTCCTTCCTCTCGTCCTCGTTCTCCTTATTAAACTCACTGCTCAGTCCTGCAGGTCTGTGAGAGTACTCCACTGCCTCGCTAACTGCCACAGTAACGCTCACTGCCACAGTAACGCTCACTGCCACAGTAACGCTCACGCCACAGTAACACTCACCGCCACAGTAACGCTCACTGCCACAGTAACGCTCACTGCCACAGTAACGCTCACTGACACAGTAACGCTCACGCCACAGTAACGCTCACCGCCACAGTAACGCTCACGCCACAGTAACGCTCACTGCCACAGTAACGCTCACTGCCACAGTAACGCTCACTGACACAGTAACGCTCACCGCCACAGTAACGCTCACCGCCACAGTAACGCTCACTGACACAGTAACGCTCACCGCCACAGTAACGCTCACTGACACAG
>JBBPDC010064016.1:0-10912 GCA_037974485.1 Hemigrammopetersius urotaenia
GCTGATCCGAAAAGTGATCCGATCCGTGACTTAATACCATGATCCAATCCGAACAGTGAATTTTTTGATCCGTTGCACCACCTACAGCTTACTCTGGCCAAGTCGGAACTTCTGGATATCCCAGGTAAACCTTTTATCAGTCATAATATCAATATAAAAATTGCCTTTTCACTCCTCGCATTATCCAAGGTTGTGAAAAACCTGGGTGTTATGACTGACGACCAGCTATCTTTCTCTGACCACATTACATTTGTCTCTCAGTCATGTCGCATCACCTTATACGTCTGGAAAATCAAGCCATACCTGACCCAGTATGCCACCCGACTCTCTTGCCTCGATTACTGCAATGCCCTCCTACTGGGTCTTTCAGCTTGCATGGTAAGACCCTTACAGCTGGTTTAGAACGCAGCAGCTCGGCAGGTCTATAACCAAACAAAAGGTTGCATGACACCCCACTGCCGATTGACCTACACTGGCTACCTATGGCTGCCCAAATTAAGTTTAGTCACTAGCTCTAGCCTACAGATTGACATCTGGGTCAGCACCCACCTCCCTTAATCCCATCATTCAGCCTTATGTTCCTACTCACTCCCCCAAGGCACAAGGCAAACCCAGTCCAGACTGTGTTTTGTGGTTCCCTGCTGGTGGAATGAGCCGCTTATGCAGCATAATCCACTCCAGAAAACTGTTCAGAGAACATCTCTCGTAACGCATCTTCTCGCACTATGCTTACATAAATAGCACTTAATACTCTCCTCTGATTCTCACTGTCCAATGCTAATACTGCCCCATCAGCATTTGCCCCTATAACCATATCCATGCTTAAAAGGTGGGCTCTTGCAGGCCAGCATTTTCCATTTAAGGAGAAAATTCAATAACACACTCTGCCCTTCTTATTCGGCTGCAATGACCACCAACAGAAACAGTCCAGAGCATAATCATAGACTATGGCCAATATCTCAAACACATCCCAGAGAGCAAACTGTGTCTAATTTAAATCTAATTTTCTGTGTAGAGAGAAATTGTATTACTCCAAATTCTGCAAACTTGTGGCTTCATAAGTCAACACAGTTCTTACAACCACATGAAAGAGGTGGAGCGGTTGGTGCAGTGGATCATGCAAATGTCGTCTTTAAAAATAATTGGTTTGCAAAGTAAAGTAGCAGATGGTTGCTCTAATGAAAGTATAAAGACACATGTACTCACAGAGAATTACAGAGAGTGATATGAGCTCCATACTGTCCCTGGAATGACTGCCTGACTGACAAAACTGTGCTCTGTGTTGAACACTCACCACTTCCTGAGAGAGAGAGCGAGAGAGAGAGAGAGCGAGAGATAGAGATAGAGAGTGAGTGTGTTTGTATGGAGGGTCAGGAGTGCCAATATTATATATATAAATATGTCATTAAATACATCATTAAATGTGTCATTGTTTAAAATTGGAAATACACTGATAAATAATTACTTAAATGTGTCATTAAATCTTTATATATTGCACATTTAATTACTTAAATGTTTTTATTTCCCATTTTAAATAATTAATGCCACATTTAAGTAATTCTGTTTTTATTTCCGGCACGGTGGCGCAGGGGTTAGCGCTGTTGCCTCACAGCGAGAAGGTCCTGGGTTCGAGTCCCGGGTTGGGCCCAGGGTCTTTCTGTGTGGAGTTTGCGTGTTCTCCCGGTGACCGCGTGGGTTTCCTCCGGGGACTCCGGTTTCCTCCCACCACCAAAAACGTGTGCTTTGGGGAATAGGTGAATTGTGCACTCTAAATTGCCCGTAGGTGTGAATGTGAGCGTGAATGGTTGTCTGTCCCTATATGTGGCCCTGCGATGTGCTGGCGACTGTCCAGGGTGTACCCCGCCTTCGCCCATTGCAGCTGGGATAGCTACCCTAGGATCTTTGTACAGGGTGTAATCTCTTACAAAGTAATAATAAATCTCAAACTCCAAAATGTTTGTCTAGTCTTTTATTTAGTCCCTATGTAGTAACTATGTTTACCTCTACAGATGATTTCTATGACAGCAGATGACACTAGATTACTCTCATACAAACTATAATCAAAGTCACACTGTTTACTTGGCTGAAACCACCTAGTTTAACCACCTAGTTTAAGGATTATGCCCTTGTGAACAATAGTAATGGGCTGATCACTAGCCTTTCCTGGTTCATCGTAAGTTAGACGAATTACAGGCTTCACTTGTCTTTTGGAACTGGTTCTTAGCCTAAGACCTTTATCCCTCTCAGCTACTGACCTTGATTTTGTTTTAGGAGTACTAACAGGTATTTTAAAGACTCCTAATTCTGGCTCAGAATCAGTGGTAGGTGACATGATGTCCTCCTCTGACTGTGACTCTCCTTCACATCTGTCATCAGGAGTATGTCTTTGGCACTCTTCGTGGTCTGATACCTCTTCCATTTCTTCATGCACTGATAGGTCACTCTCATTAAAACTGGGGACTCTATCATCCTGTTCTCTGAGATCAGCACTACTTGTCCTCTCACATGTCTTCTTCGGTAATAGGCTATGTAGAGATTTGCGGTAAGATCGGTAAGTCCTTCCATAGTCCCTATCTGAAGATGAATCGGTATCCTCATGTTCCATGTCCGGTCTTCCTTCTATCCTTCTTTGTCGTCTGTCTCCCTTAGCCACTTCCTGTGAACGGGTCTGTCTCCTCAATGGTGACTGTTCATGACCATCAGCCTCTGGGAGTCTCATTGACTGACTTATGGGCAAGAGGTGATCTCGGTGCATTGTTTTCACCCCACCTTTCCCATGCTCAGACTTCACTCTGTAAACCGGTAAGTTGGGAAGTTTTCCAACCACAACATAAGGTACTGGGCTCCAGCGGCTTTCAAGTTTATGATTCCCTTTCAGCCCCAGGTTTCTGAGGAGCACTCGGTCACCAATGTCAATAGTCTGGAAACGCACTTTCTGGTCGTATGCTCGTTTGTTTCGTTGATGCGTCCTGTTGGCAGCTTGGCTCGCTAGTTCATAGGCTTCCTGCAGATCGTCCCTCAGCTTCCCTACATACTTGGAATGATGTCTGTCTCCAGCTCCATCAGGGGAAGTACCAAAACAGATATCCACTGGTAGCCTAGCCTCTCTGCCAAACATCAACAAATATGGTGAGTATCCTGTAGCGTCACATTTCGTACTGTTGTAGGCATGAACAACATATGGGATATGCTGACTTCACGAACGTTTCTTCTCATGCCCCAAGGTCGCTAACATTGATAGTAGAGTACAATTAAATCTTTCGGGTTGAGGATCTCCTTGAGGATGATAGGGTGTGGTTCAGGATTTTCTTACACCCAGTATGTTAAGGAGCTCTCGAATCAACCGACTTTTGAAATCTCTCCCTTGATTGGAGTGTATTCTGCTCGGCAGACCATAATGCACAAAATATTTTTCCACCAGGACTTTAGCTACAGTAAGGGCTTTTTGGTTCCTAGTAGGAAATGCCTGGGCGTACAGTGTAAAATGGTCAGTCACAACTAATACACTGCTGATCCCCTTGGAGTTTGGTTCCATGGAGAGAAAATCGATGCACACCAAGTCCATCGGACCACTGCTCACAATCTGATGCAGGGGTGCAGCCTTGGTGCATGGAGTTTTTCGTATAACGCACTCTCCACCAGTCTTTGATGTACTGTTCTACATCTCTCGCCATCTTGGGACAATAAAACCTACTCCGTAGCAGGTCAAGGGTCCTCTCAACTCCTAGATGACCCATGTCGTCATGTAATGATCTCAGGACTGTAGTTCAGAACTCAGCAGGCAGCACAATCTGTGTTACTGAGTCTCCAGACGGTCTCAGGCAAGTCCGTTGAAGCAGCCCATCTTTGAGCACAAGACGGTCTCTCTCTCGCTTAAACAGTATCAAGTCTGGAGCAGTATTTGAATCACTTGGCCACTTCCAATTTTTCATGGCTTCCATCACAGTCCTAACGATGTCATCTTTCTGCTGAGCTGCCACCAAGTCAACTTTAGACAGCTGCTTCAGAGAAAACAACTCAAGGTGAGTAGGGAAAGTGAACACCTCAGGGATACATTTAGGTGAAACCCCAAGCTGGTCTACATATCTAGGTGGTGTTCCAGAAAGTTCTGTGACCCAAACCCTCTGACAGATGGATTTTACCCCATTCAGAGACACCTCCTCCCACTCTCCTTTCCCTGCATCCTCAGCCATGTTTCTGGAAAGCAGGTCGGCATCAATATTGGTCTTGCCGGGATGGTACTGAATATTAAAGTCATATGTTGCTAAGGCGGTCAGCCAGCGATGCCCAGTTGCATTTAACTTGGCGGTCGTTAGTACATATGTGAGGGGGTTATTGTCTGTACGTACTGTAAATTTAGCGCCATAGAGGTAATTGTGGAATTTGTCCACTACCGCCCACTTTAGTGCTAAAAATTCAAGTTGGTGCACGGGATAGCATTGTTCCGTAGCACTCGCTCGTCTGCTGGCAAAGGCCACGGGCCTAAGCCCTTCTGGGTGTTCCTGATATAGCACAGCACCAAGCCCTTTCAAGCTGGCATCTGTGTGCAATACATATGGTTTGTTGGCGTTCGCAAACGCAAGGACTGCCGCGTTAGTGAGGCACTGAATAATCTGGTGGAACGCATCGGTACAAGCCTGGCTCCACCGGTCTCCGAATGGCTCAGACTCTTTCAGGTATGTCTTGCTCATCGCGTGGACCTGCCTCTTGCCTTTCTGTGTTGGAGCATACCCTTTGGTGAGCTCCGTGAGGGGTCTGACAATAGCTAAATAATTGGCCACAAATCACCTATAATAACCACAAAACCCCAGAAAGGACCTCGGAGATTTCAGATCTGTGGGTTGAGGCCAGCTAGCGACTGCTTTCACTTTCTCTGGGTCAGTGGCAATTGGAAGATACTATGTGCCCCACATATTTCACTTTTGGTCGGCAGAACTGGCACTTGTCCAGAGAGAGTTTCAGTCCCACCTCCTCAAGGCGATCCAGCACTTTGAGAAGCCGCTCTTCATGTTCCTCCAAGGACCTCCCAAATACTATCAGGTCATCCAGGTACACTAATACCTGGAGCAGGTTCATATCTCCCACGGCTCTTTCCATCAGTCTTTGGAATGTCGCAGGAGCCCCCGTAATACCCTGCGGCATTCTTTCAAATTGATAAAACCCTAGTGGGCAGATAAAGGCTGTTTTTTCTTTATCCATTTCTGCCATTTCAATCTGATAATATCCTGACCGCAAATCTAACACAGAAAACCACCTACTCCCTGTCGGGAAGTCAAGCGCATCATCTATGCGAGGAGTGGTGTATTGGTCAGGCACTGTCCTACTATTCAGTGTCCTGTAATCTATGCACATGCGGACAGGACACTACCATTCTTCTTTCTCGCAACTACAATTGGTGAAGCATACGGGCTACGCGACTCCTTGATAATGCCTGCATTCAAAAGTTCTTGTAGGTGTTTGCGCACATCTTCAATGTCAGCGGGCGCTAATCGCCGCGATCTTTCCCGAAAAGGTCTTGTGTCTGACAGCCGGATTTGATGTTGTACCCCTTTCGCCAGTCCCACATCCCATTCGTGAAGAGAAAAGACACTGGCTCTTTCGGACAGCTTTTGTCAGAGTCGAGCCTTCCAGTGCGCTGGTATTGGCGAGTCGCCAAAATCGATGAGACTGGGGTCAAGCTCTGTTACCCCAGCCTTGGACCTAATCTTGGTCTGCAGGGCAGGTACAACTGAATCAGCAATGCACAAATTGCCCATCAGCGTTCCGACTGGAAGAACTGCATCTCGTTCTGACTCGTTGCATACCAACACTGAAAGCTGGTTCAACCTTACCTCGGAACTGGGTACTACCATTGGCTGCAGTAACACACCAGCGGGCAGTGGGACTATAGGCGAAGCATCCACCATCAGGACATCTCTGTTCAAGGGCTTTTCCAACTTCACACTACACACAGCCCGACAATCACTTCCCGCAGGTAAGATCAGTGGGCCAGGACCGATCCAGTGTACATATCCTATGCCCCCTTCACCCTCACTGGTCACTGAAACTAGGCTTTGGACTTTTTCAGCTGCTCTGATACCCAAAGTCTTGGTTATGTCCACGCCTGCAGTCTCTTTACAATGCTTGGCTAGCCGCTTGAAGAGACTAGCGTTGGTGCCCAGGATAACTGGAATCTGGTCCGGGGCTCTGGGGCCAGGACAGATCAAGGCTAAGACTGTGATGGAGTCTCTGGAACCAGTAACACTCTGAGGGAACTACTACATAGCCAAGATAAGGGTAGCTGTTCTCACTTAAGCCCCATATGGCCAGGCCTGAGACAGGCTGGATGGAAACATCTGACAGGTGTCGCTTGTACCATGTCTCAAAAATGATGGTAACCTGTGAGCCACTGTCTAGCACAGCATCACACGGCTGTCCATTCACTCGCAATTGTATTAGAGATGGGGGACCTATCAGTTCAACCACTTCATTTTTGTTGCTGAAACACACCGTCTCAGAACGTTTGCTTTCTCGGCCAGGGGACTGCCCTGCCTTAGCTTTCTTGAGAGACTGAATGAGTTTTTGAATGACCTTGCTCTGATTTTCGGTATTCTGACACTTATTGGCAAAATGGCCTGGTTCATCACACCTATAGCACATGCTCTCACCAGAGGGAAGCTTATGTGGCTTTTGGCTGTCTGAAACCGGTCTTGACTGTTCTACTCTTAGTACACTGGCGGGTGCACCAGTAGCTTTAACCCCTTGGGCTGACAGTTTATTCTGTAACCTATGGACTTGTTTTCTTAAGGCTACTACCTCTGCATTTCCACTGCTTTCCACCACTGCCTCGGGCACAATCGGAACAATCTGTTTATTCTCATCAATTTGCTGACTCGCCTTCGTAGTCATATTAGCGAACATGGATTTCAGTGCCTTTATTTCAGCCCTCAATGTCCTTATTTCGGTCTGCTGACCGTCTATGTCCTGATTAGCCTGAACCCGGCGAACGGACGTAGTTAGCTTAACTCTAGCTGCAGCACATTCCTCTTCCGTTCGGACCTCCGCTAACAGCTCTAAGAACCGTGGTGGATTTTCCTTTCTTTCCCTTAACTTAAGCTGGACAAGCATTAAGTCGGAATATATGGCACCTCTCAGTAGCTGCTCCACTCGGGCCACATCCATGCGAGCGACAGGAATGCCCCCTTTCCGAACTACTTTTGTCGTCTCAGGAAATCTGACCATTTTCCCTCTTTGCCCTGCTGTAATAACCTAAACTCAAAGTTAAGGTCTTCACCTGACTCAGCCATACCAAATGCACTCTCAATTGCATCCAAGCACTCAGAAGGAGTGATGTCAGCCTCGGCTGTCCGCACAGCTTTCACTACAACCAGTGCAGGTCCCCTAAGACTTTCCATGATACGTCTACGTTTCTCTCTTTCCGAGCAATCACTCTCCTCTACCATTAAACGGGCATGCTCCAGCCAGTGTTCGAATGCTTCTTGGCCTTGAGGGATGTGGAATGAGCCTGAGAACATCCTCAAACGACGATAACTGGTATTTTCATTTGAAGGCCTCTAATTTTCCCAACACATCCCCAACAGCCCGGATGATGGACTCAGCAGAGCCAATGGAAGTTGAAGCATCAAGAAGAACCTTTAAGGGATTCTGAGCATCTTGGTCTGAAGCAGAATTTTCAGGTGCTATAATGACAGGCCAACCCTCTTCCGCAATGGGGTGTTTCACTTGTGAAGGAACCTTAGTTGGGTCAATCCTCTCTCGACTTTCACAAAGCACCATCAATCTACCCAGCTTGGTGTTAAACTTTCTGCCCCTGACTCTCACACCCCCCAAAGATTTAACAGTTTCTCGAGTTTCTTCTATCTCTGAGATTTCACAGTCTTTGGGAACAAGTACCAGCAATGTGTGTCCTTCAGGAAGAAACTCACCTTGACCCCACTCTTTAAGCTCCGTCACTAGCTCTGCATGCACAGACTGAACCTCCATGTTAACTGTATTGAGTAACTATTAACAAAACTCTGAAAACTTTTTTTCCTATTTTTAGATTACCCTAATACTGTGTTTAAGGAGCCATATAAAGACAAAACAAACAGAAATGTCTCTAATATCCCAGCGGTGCCTCCATTTTTATGTAGCGCCCCTTTGCCTCTCTGACATTGAATGGGGGTAGCTACCCTAGGATCTTTGTACAGGGTGTAATCTCTTACAAAGTAATAATAAATCTCAAACTCCAAAATGTTTGTCTAGTCTTTTTTTTTTATACCTTTTGTAGTAACTATGTTTACCTCTACAGATTATTTCTATGACAGCAGATAACACTAGATTACTCTTACTGTACACTCATACAAACTATAATCAAAGTCACACTGTTTACTTGGCTGAAAAAGCAGTGGAGTAATAGCACAGCTCTTTAACTTGTTCAGTTTGGTTTCAAATTCAATTATACCCTTTCACATCCACCAGAAATAAAACCATTCACATAAAATCCCTCCTTTTACGTTTTCAGACATTTAAGTTCAAATACATTAACCCTTATTCTCATTTTAAGCAACACAACCCCAAATTATTCCCCCGTTGCAGGCCTGTATGTGCTTGGGAACGTGGTAGCCTAAAACAAAATGGCTGCTTCACCTCAATGGGCCAAAATAAAATGGTACCTGAGCCACCAGGAATGAAATGAGTCACGCACGCGGGCTTTGGAGTGACGAGGACCAGAAGATTCCCCCGAATCAGTCCTCCTCGATGTCCTCGGAGTCTCGTGCGCACAGGCAGCGAAGTCCGTGTCCTCAGAGTGTTTGGAAACGCGGAGCTACAGCGTTAGCAAGACGCCAACCTCCGAGCTCAGTCCTAGCACTGACACTACTAGCCACCCTGCCGTAACTTGGGCAGGCTTTCGACAAAGTTAAACTTCAGTCCGAAGTTCAATTCAACCCCTTATGAGCTGTTTTACTGTACTAGTCACTTTTAAGGATCTGGCCGATCACTTACAGTCACTTAAATACAGTTTGTTTCTGAGTACACTAGCCGTGTCTTCTCAGCTCCGTCTCTCCTCTCCTTCTCCGCTCCCGTTCAAGCTCCGCCCCCCCTCGTTTCTCATTGGCCCAGAAAATAAACAAACAAAATATACATTTGTTTCCCCAAACAAAATAATACAAATAACACTGCTTAGAAATACATAACTGAACATTCCATACATTTTAACATCAGTATTTACTGAACAACAAATGAATTTCTAAATGTTTTACCATTACCACTATTTATTCTATTCTATGAACTTAATACTTATGAATTTCCATAGGGCTACATATATATATTTCATGCTGTTTTTAGTTTTAGGTGGTTCATTTTGTCATAAATAGTGAAAGAAAACTTAATTACAAATGATGTAATAGCATTGTGAAAGACAACAGCAGCAACATAATAATAAAAAATAATAGTAAGTTGTTGTTGTTGCTATTGTTATTATTGTTGTAGTGATTGTTATTATTGTTATTATTATTATTGTTATTGTTATTGTTGTTGTTATTATTATTATTATTATTATTACATGAATATATAGAAGACATATAGGCTTTAAACCAACTTTTGAATTGTGGAACAGGGGCAACACAAATGGTTATTTTCTGTCTGGTGCGCTGTAACAGTTTGAGTTAAAAGTGCAACCCATTTTTAAACGACCTGATGGAGAGAAGCTCAGCGGATGACTTCATGCTGTGACTAACGTCTGGAGAAGATGAAAACTAAAATAGAATCAAAAAGTGGCTGAGGACATTTGGTCTACTCCAGAGACCCGAGAAAGAGAGTATGATCAGCCATAGGATTCATGTACTCTGGCGAGATGAGTCATTCCCAGTGGATCTTTTGAAACAAAGAACTTTTTTGGTTCTCCATGGGGAACATTTTGAGGAGTATAGAGGAATTTCAGGGATTTCTGCATGTGTGTATGTGTTTGGTCTTGGCATCATTGGTAAAGATGGGCAAAAAAAGGTTGTGAACAAATACATCATACTGGATAAAAATATAAATGAAATATTTTGTGCTTATTACATTTTCTGGGCAAATGAATCCCTACTGACCAAACAGAGTTAACAGAATTTTCTATGGTGCCTAAAACTTGATCTTAGATAGGTGTGAAAGACTGACCTCCAAGTTTGAGTGTGTGAAGATACCAAGATCTGCATCTCTGATGCTAAAAAGTAATGTGTAAATACTTTATAAGAACATAAATATGGTCAAACAGATGTGCTGTTCTGTGTGTTTAAGGTCTGTGTACTAAAGAGCAAACACAGAGGTCACAATTCTGTCACAGTTTAAACCATCACAATATGAGCAATTTCCTCTGGGATCAATAGTTTTCTGATGTTGATTCTGAATTCCCAGAGCGAGAGAGAGAGAGAGAGAGAGAGCAAGAGTTTGGTGGGAAGGTGGGAAGTGTGTGTGTGGTGAGTTTGGGAGTTCAGTATCTTATTCTTATGTGCAATAGTCTTACCATTTGATAAATCTCTACTTACTGTATGTCAATATCACTGATCTACTACTTATTTCTATAATGTACAATAACATACTCTGTATGAAGAACAACTCCAAAACCACTATTGGTGTTACTAGTAAATTACTAAACTGTAGTATGTATATTTATAGTATTAATAGTATAGTTTAGTATTATTAATAGTATTAATACCCCAGCATTTGTGTTTATAGTGTAGAGTATTTCGTACAGAGTATTTTAGTATCAGTATTCAGTTTAATTTGGCTTTTATTTAGTGTCACGGATGCAGGGGTTAACCGGCTCCGGTGATTTACCTCGGGGGAAACGCCAGGCAGGCAGGCAGGCATCCATGAACTCAGGTACTTTATTAAACATGAACATGAACAGGAACAAAGGAAACCTGGCTCAAGGGCCGCTACAAACAGG
>JBBPDC010064046.1:0-10911 GCA_037974485.1 Hemigrammopetersius urotaenia
CCAACCCAACTTTGTGAATAGATTAACGGCGATATTTTTTTTATCGCCCGATAAGAGTCTCACGTTAACGCCGATAATGGCCCACCACTAGTATTTATATATGGGAACAAAACTGCAAAAGCCGGCTGTTTATAATCTATAGTATTTGAAATATACACATATATCTACATATATCGGCCTTACAGACACAGTAACAAAACGCTCTAATTCCAGAGTTAAACATGAACGTGAGTATTGTGACTGTTTTGGTGCACAAATCTTAAAAGAGGCACAAAATAATGTAGGATATGTTTCTTTTAACCTCTTTCTCTAGGCCCCCCAGTGGCCAGATTAATGAAAAACACCTTGTCGGATAGTTTTAATAATTTAATGAAATAAAATGTAATTAAAGATGATGTATTACATGATACATTTTTATCAAATTAATAATATTAAAAAACTGAACGGAGGGACTTTGAGGTGAAACCGGCACTCCTGGGGCTCCGAGAGTCGGACCACCGTGTCTGAACTGGGGGATTCACAGACCTGAGGCTGGCAGGTGCAGGCAACCTCTTGCTCTGATTTTCTCTGAAACTAAAATGAATCTGCTCCTCTTTCCTTACAGACAGATGTGCTGTTGTATGTGTGTGTGGGACAAACCTTTCTTATATTTCTTATATGTAAGAAGAACTTATTCATTTTAGTTTCACTTTAGTTTCAGAGCACATATCAACAGGTTACCCAGTATACACACACACACACACACACACACACCTAAATACAGTGTGTGTGTGTGTGTGTGTGTGTGTGTGTGTGTGTGTGTGTGGACAGAGAATATTCCACCACTCATCTCCAGGATCCCTCTCGATTTGAGTGATTTTGTTTATAAGAACTGTTTCAAATTTTTTAAATAAGCACCAAAAATATTTCAACCATATTTGCATGCCTCACAATGTCATGATGGTCCTCAATGGTGCTTTCACTTCTTCATTCAAGGCCACATTAAACCCGGTGAGATAGAAGGAGCTTTCACTTCGCCTCTGAGGCCCGACACATCAGGAAGCACTTCTGCACAGAATTACTCAACAGCAGGTGAGCCTCGGGCTTTTCCTACATACACTGCGTGTGCGGGCATAACACTGAGCAAAAATTACATGAAATAACATTTATCTGGGCAGATTAGCGCAGTAAAATTACGATAAATAAAAACAAGCGAGTAAACAATACAACGTGAGTGTGTTAACACTCTGTAATCATCTCCTGATAGAGGATGTCTTGTTTTGTGTAATTATCATAACAGTTACTACTGTCAGCTGAAGTCTTCTGTCACATGCTAATTAAATGTCATGGCATCAAACACATATGAAACAAAATGCACTTAACTCTCCCTTAATTTAGCCCTGAAAATACACCAAACCTGAACCTGAATTTGAATTAAGTGACTGTTCATTTGTGAAACCGACTCCCTAATTTTACCTATTTTACCTATTCAGTAAAGTAAGAGGAAAGTAGTAGGAAAAGTAGTTTTACCCCTTAATCACCTTCATCTGTGCACTTTTCCTCTTAATTTTTTCTCCTATATAGAGGAAATTAAGATAAAATGAAGGCGTTTGGTTTCATTGAAGTACAAAACAAAATATACTTAAAATCTGCTTAACCCCTAATTTACCCTGAAAATACACCCTTCATTTGAATTAAGTGGTCATTAATTTTTGAAACTGACCCCTTAATTTTACCTAAAAATTAGATTTAGAGTCTGAAAGCCCTTAATATTAAATTTAAGGCTTTAATTCAGGAGGTTCTATTATTTAAGAGGCAAATTTGAAAAAGTAAGAGGAAAATTCAGAAGTTTTTCCCCTTAATCACCTTCATCTGTGCACTTTCCCTTATTTTTTCACCTGTATGAGGTAAATTAAGGACATAATTATGGTCATTTTAGGGGGTAAAATGAAGGCGTTTGGTTTCGTAGTGATGAAGATAGCTGGTAATGGTAATATGATACTGTTAGATTAACAAGCATAATGACAATTCATTGTTTATGAAGCAGGTCCAGGTTTATTTGGGCTGCTAGGCTTTGCCCAGTGCTGTATGTGATACGTCCCGGGATACTGATGGCTGTGCTGAGAGGATTTTGGCTCAGACACAACACACCAGAGTGGCAAAGCTGAGGCTCAAACAGAGGCAGAACAAACTGACAAGCTTTTGACAAAACATCCATTAAAAGTGTCCATATCCTACATTCATATTCATATTGTATTTGTTTGTATATTTTTAAAATTGCACATTCTGTATTTAATGTTACATGTTTGTATTCTTAAAATTGCACCTTTTGTATTTTTTGTATTTAATGTTACATGTATGCACCTGGGGTTTGAGAGTAACGTAATTTCAATTCTCTGTATGTCTGGTACATATGGCAGATTTGACAATAAAGTTGACTTTGACATTGACTTTGACTTTGACACTTCTTTTAGAAAAGAAATTAAAAAGTGGTGCTTGTCGATAATGTAATTGGGGTTTAATGTGTTTGTGTTTGCAGTGCATGCTGACTGAGGATGCTGTGTGAAAGCAGTCTGTGGCGCGTGGCGCTTCGTGCGGACTCTGAGTGTGAGGATCCTCCTTCACGCCGCTTGGCTGCAGCTCTGAAATCACCCCCACTGACCTCGGTCTTTTCGGCCCAAGTGCTGCCTCCGGTCCGTTCGTCTCTGGTGCAGCACAGCGGCAGTTCCTCCGGAGGGTCCCGGCAGGGTGACTCCCAGTCCCCTCCCCCAGTCGCCCCCCTGGACTGTCAACAACTCTCTCCTGGGGTGGGCATCCCCGGGCGGGCGGAGTCTTCTGGAGCCGAGGCATTCCTGGTGCCCTCCAGCTGCCAGAGCATCTGCCAGCACTACAGCGATCTGCACATCGCCGGGGGTCAAGTTCTACCTCTCAGTCCTGGTGCTGGAGATCCAGAGGGCAGCTACTTGCAGGACCTCCACCCCGGACCCTTCCTGTTATCTGGAGATGTTCCACCCCCCTCTTTGCTTCCACCTCCTCAGGTCCCTGAGCCTAGGACCTCCAGATGGAGGGAGGGCAGCGGGCGTGAACGTCCTTCACTGCTGCAGGATGGTCGGCCACTCTCCAACTCACAGCTGAACATCTATCTGGAGCAGAAGCTACTGGAGCTGTACAAGGAATACCTGACCGAGGGTCCCGCCGGGCCTCGGCCCCTTATGGCCTCAGAGCTTCTGCAGAGCAGCCTAGAGCAGATCACGCTGCAGCTGAGCCGAGAGCAGAAGATGGAGACGGCGCGGGCCAAAGACATGCTGCTCAGCTTCCTGCTGAGAGCCACCAGCAGCCAGCAGTCCAGCCAGATCAGCACCCCACAGCTGCAGATCTCCACCCAGACCAAATGAGGTGGGACGAGGGTCAAGCACGAGGACCGGGGTGTTAAAAGCATGATCCCTCTGTCTTGCTATGAGTTATCAGATAAGATAAACCTTTATTAAGTTTGCACTGTTATGGCTGAAAGTGGACAAAACAGAGGTAGGAGTAGCAAAACAATAGAATGAAACCGAAACACAAGATAAAATAAAAGTACACATCACAACTAATACGAAAATTATAAACACGTGTAAAGGTGTGAACTCATTCCAACCAACAGCAACATCTTTTATAATGACACCAGGTGCAGTTTTCATGGAAACGTTTGACTTTTTGCTGTTAATGTGTGGAAGATATTATTAACCCTTTAAACTTTGCATATTTGTATATTTTATTATAGTGTCTTTTTCTTTTTCATTTTTTCACATTTGTTAGTGGCTCATTGCAGAATTGCTGGCACATATCAAGTAGAGAAAGAAAACAGAAGATGCCATTTTAGTACCATTAAACTTCTGTTATCCGGCATCAGTGCTCAGGACCATCCGGCCGGCCCCTACCGCCCACCCTGACTGAGGAGCCCGTGGAGCTGCTGGGGCTCCTTGTTTAGTTAGCGGTGGGCCCCACCTATGCCCGTTGGGAAACCCCTTGTCACGGTCGCCTCGCCCTCCCCCCGTAGATTCCGTTCCCCATCTCCTGAGTATTAGTTTTGTTATAGTTTTATTCAGTTTTCATAGTCCCAGCACTTCTGTTCTCTTTTTACTTTTGTTTCTGTCTCCTCGTCTGTCCCCATGCCTGTATCCCAATTCTCCTCCATTCCTCCCTTCTACCCTTCCTCCCTTTCTCCCTTTCAAGTCCCCACGTTCATTTGTATTACATCCCTTCCTCATTAGTTTCACCTGTTCCTCATTATGTGTTATATTTAAACCCCAGCCTGACCCCGGTATAATATGTCTGTATTTGTCTTTCTCTGCGTGTTTTGTGTGTTCTGACTTGTTCCTTGCCCTGAATGTTTCATTATATTAATATTGTGTTTTCTTGTGTTTTCTTTGCAGGCTCGTGCTTCTGGCAGTCTCTGACTTTTCTTTTTGTGCGTTGATTACGCTGGAACCTGGTTACCTCGTGTTTACCTCTCGCTTGTATGCGAGGAGGATCTCTTTGTGTTTTGTTTTTTTCATTTTCTTTTTGAAGCACGATACTTGCTGTTTTGGATTATCCTGTTTTCTGTTTGTTTTCAGTTAGGTTGTGATCCTGAGTCGGGTGTTTTTGTACTTCATTATCACTTATTAAAACCTTCATTCATCTAGCCTTGGCGTCCTCCCCTTCCCTTACACGACTCGCGTTATGACACCACTGGTAACTTGTGTGGTTGATTTGTTTAGGCCACACACTACGAAACACAATGTACTTAAAATGATCTTAACCCTGCCTTAATTTACCCCTGAAAATACACCAAACCCCTTAATTTGAATGAAGTGGCCATTAATTTGTGATCCGATCCCTTAATTTTGCCTTAAAAGTGGATTTAAGGCCTGACTGTTAACCCCCTTAATCTTAATTTAAGGTGTTAATTCAGGAGGTTCTATTATTTAATGGGCGAATTTGAAAAAGTAAGAGGAAAATTCAGTAGTTTTACCCCTAAATCAGCCTTAACCAGTGCACTTTTCCCCTTAATTTCCTGACCCTTGTATCGGGTGGGGCAACACTTTCTGCTGTCAAACTGTTTTATCTGTCCACAGCAGTTAGACTCGTGCGCAGTACAAAACGTTAAGTACAAAACCGTATCCAGTTTGCTTCTGAGGATGAAAGAGAAAAAAAAATGTTTTGAGTGATTTCTGCTTTACTTTTGTTTGCTTGTTGCCCTCTTGTCCAGTCATTAGTTACAGAGACGGCCTCACAGTCATTAGTTACAGAGACAGTCTTACAGTCATCAGTTACAGGGACAGTCTTACAGTCATTAGTTACAGAGACAGTCTTGCAGCCATTAGTTACAGAGGCAGTCTTACAGTCATTAGTTACACAGATAGTCTTACAGTCATTAGTTACAGGGACATTCTTACAGTCATTAGTTAAAGAGACAGTCTTACAGACATTAGTTATATGGACAGTCTTACAGTCATTAGTTACAGGGACAGTCTTACAGTTATTATTTACAGGGACAGTCTTACAGTAATTAGTTACAGAGACAGAGTTATAGTCATTAGTTACAGAGACAACCTTACAGTCATTAGTTACAGGGACAGTCTTACAGTCATTAGTTACAGGGACAGTCTTACAGTCATTATTTACAGAGAAAGTCTTACAGTCATTAGTTACAGAGACAGTCTCACAGTCATTAATTACAGGGACAGACTTATCTTTAAATAAATGAGTTATGATGTATGAGGTTTTTCCATTCTGACCATCTTTATGTTTTTTTTTTAAATAATTAGGTAAGTTTTTATTTTTAACAGGGAATTTAATAAAGTAATGGAAATCTGTCACAGTGTGGTTTCTTATTGCATACCTTATACTTGTGTGCTGCTTCCTTAAAGGGGGAGAAATTTGTGGTCGGCGTGTATTTTGGAATCACGACACACCAAACACACAAGATGAGTTGGAGTTTCTCGACATCAGTCTGTACACTGGCTACCCATGGAGGTCCAAACTAAGTTCTAGTCACTAACTCTTGTCTACAGTGTAACATCTGGGTCAGCAGCCAGCTGTACAAGTCCATATGTCCTTAACCGGCTATAAATATCATGGTTTAAATAAAAATATGGTATAAATCATCAGAGATCAAGTATACACCAGAATACAACAGAGATCATGTTACACATCAGGGGTCACCAACCATTTTGAAACTGAGAGCTACTTCACGGGGACTGAACCATAGGATGGGCTACAAGTTTGATACACCAGAACAGAGTTTATCTAAACCCCGCTTTTCGCAGGGGTTACGTTCCAAGAGCACCCGTGTATAGTGAGAAACCGTATTGTATTTTGGGGGGAAAAAAATTTATAGTCTAAACCCTAAATATGCCCCCAAATCTGCTCCCAGAACACTTTAATTTAATTTTAAACTCAGTGTAATGCATTACCCTTAAAGGTAAATAAATAATCAGAAAAAACATTAGCATTAGCAGTTAGCAGCATGCAAAGACATGTACACAAAAGAAAGATTGAAATAACTCTCTCTACCCACATGTTTAGACAGGGCACAGCTTACGTTTACTAAACAAACTGAGATAACTGTTGAAAATGGTTGTTTAAAAACACTAGTATACGAGGTCCTGGGTGGAGGGTGTCCAGTACAGTTGGTAGCACTGGACTGAACCGAACTCAATTATTTTGTTCTTTATAACAAGGAAGATTTCCACACACGACCCCAATGATATCCTCATATCTTTTTCAAAAGAAGCCAACAAAGTCATTTCTTGTCTTATTTTCTTGTAAGGGAAAATGGCTAAAATCACCAATCAGCCAAACCACTGAGTGTTCCTACAGGTTCTCAAAGTTCGGACGGTCTCACGGATCCACCACTGGGCTGTACCAGAGAACAAATTCCAGCTCTTACTCTGTCATGCCCTGGAATCAGACTCCAGAGTAGGACCCACCAAATATGGATGCTCTAATTCTGAAAATTATTACCAAGCGCAGCACATCATGTCATGTCAAAATTTGAAGGATTACTAATTTGTGTTGGATGCGTTAATGTTGCACTTGACAAATCTTGCTAGACAGTGACTGTGCAAAGACAGTCATGTCTCTGACTGAAGTGCCGCCGTTTTAATGACTAACTGCCAGTTCACCATCCGTACACTTTTATTCCGGTCCAGCTCGCTCGATTCCTACATTCTGCAAAAATAAGCCAGACCCGATGTCCCCCCTTGTAAATTATCACTCAGTGACACATGTCTCGTTTGTAATTTCCTTGCTTCTGACGTTTTGTTATCCTCTGGTGTTTTAGAGCTTTAATGCTACATTCCCTCCAGTATTTCATTCCAAGCCATGTCAGGCAGGCAGATTACGGGACTCCTGGCTGGATTAGTGGGGTTTGGTGCAACCATCGGTGCCACAGTGTGTAACGAGTGGAAGACCACCAGCAGGGCTTCATCGGTCATCACAGCAACCTGGGTGTTCCAGGGCCTCTGGATGAACTGTGCTGGAAATGCCATGGGCGCTGTGCACTGCAGGCAACACCACACCATCCTCAAACTGGAAGGTAAGACAAATAACTGTAGACTGTATCCATATTGTCACAGCAAACCAGTAAACCAGTGATAACTGCATTATTACTAGGTCACACATTAGCATTCATGTGCCACAGTAAATATCCAACATAAGGAAAAATATATACTCTCAGCAATAAAGATGCAGATCAATAGATATTCTTGTTATCAGAGCCAACTAGAGCCTTTTCTGCGCTGTATTGTCTTCTACTGTATAAAAATGTCTCCATGCTACCCTTATTGTTGGATGGAAATGCATAGAAATGTATGGAAACACTGATTTCTGATCTGCATTACATGATCATTGAAGTTGCAAAGAAACACTCACATTTACAACAAATGTTTCAGCTTAGACTGCTTTTGTTTTTGGTACAGTTAGGACTGTGACCGTCTACATAAATCACACTTAAAGGCACAGAAACAAAATCAGCATTCAGGATTCAAGATTCAAGATTTGTTTATTGTCAATGCAACAATATACTCAGTATACAGTGCATTGAAATGCCGTTCCACACAATTTACAGAATATCAAAAGTACCAAAATACACAAAACAAAGAACAGATTATACAAATATAGGGCAAGAGATATACACATAAATAAAGCAGCATTTATTATGATATAATAATATTCTAATACACTCAACTAATCTAACCTGTAAAAGAGGTGTAAAAAAATAGATATTTTTGGGTGCATAAAACCTCATGAAGATTTTAGGTGGAGCTCAAGGGAAAATGTAAAAGAGAAGCCTTTTCTTTCATAGTACTGAAAACCCTCTTCTGGAGCGCCACCTTGTTGGTATGCAAGTAACTGCAGTATCTTAGTTAAATAGTTGACATGGATTTAAGCTGTTTTTCAGGTAAGAAACAGTTGTGGACTTCTTAAGCACTGATGTACGTCGGTCTGGATAAGAGCATCAGCTAAATGCCGTAAATGTAAATGTAAATGCAGTTAACTGTGTTAACCATCTCCTAGACCTTCATCAGGGCTCAGTTTCTGACCGCAGGTAAATTTTTGGGTGATGGACCACTTTCAAAAAACAGTGATGTTTGTATAAACCCCAGCAACACTGCTGTGCCTGATACATCCATACCAACACCACACACACACACACACACACACACACACCACCATGTCAGTGTCACTGCCGTGCTGAGAACAGTCCACTGGCCAGTTAATATCAGTCAATGGTGGTGCTATGGTGGGCCTTTCCATTGATAAACAGTACAGATAAGCAGTGCAGCAGCAGGCAACAGTCTGTGACCGCACATCTACAAAGCGCAGCTATACAATTAGCTGAGTATGCTAAAGCAAAGAATTGCAGGTAAGTCAAGGAAATAATTTGGAATATGCTGAATAATGCACCAAACTCCAACAGAGTATGAGCCTGTAAAGGCCACAGCTGCACACATGAACTCTCATACATGAATAACCTTTTGTCATTGATTGGTTTATGCACATCACAGCTGTCGGTTCTGAAGCTTACAGTAATTTTCAGCAGGAACCAGTGACTTGGTGAGTAAATGTGAGTGAATGATAATGTAAAATATATTTATGTCTGAATTATTTTGTATTATATTTTTATCTTTAATGATGCAACTTATAGTGGCGTAGACCTGGGAGTTTATGAGGCACAGAATTATTTATTACCGGCTCTATGAGGCATAGGGTTTTTTACTACTCAGTCTATTAGGCACAGATTTATTTACCACGCACCCTATGAGGCATAGACTTATTTACCACTCACCCAATGAGACATAGATTTATTTATCACAAACCCAATGAGACATAGACTTATTTACC
Organism: Hemigrammopetersius urotaenia; assembly: GCA_037974485.1. Lineage (NCBI taxonomy): Eukaryota > Metazoa > Chordata > Actinopteri > Characiformes > Alestidae > Hemigrammopetersius > Hemigrammopetersius urotaenia. Next base: position 9,352 of record JBBPDC010064046.1, read on the forward strand.
ACACACCCATTGAGACATAGACTTATTTACCATACACTCAATGAGACATAGACTTATTTACCATTCACACAATGAGACATAGACTTATTTACCATACACACAATGAGACATAGACTTATTTACCACACACCCAATGAGACATAGACGTATTTACCATACACTCAATGAGACATAGACTTATTTACCACACACCCAATGAGACATAGACTTATTTAACACACGCCCAATGAGACATAGACTTATTTACCACACGCCCAATGAGACATAGACTTATGTACCACACACCCAATGAGACAGACTTATTTACCACACACCCAATGAGACATAGACTCATTTACCACACACCCAATGAGACATAGACATATTTACCACACACCCAATGAGACATAGACTTATTTACCACACACCCAATGAGACAGACATATTTACCACACACCCAATGAGACATAGACTTATTTACCACTCGCTCTATGAGGCATAGAGCTATTTACTACTCCGTCTATGAGACAAAGAGTTATTTACCACTTGCTCTATGAGGTACAGAGTTGTTTACTACCTGCAGGATAAGGTACAGAGTTATTTACTACCTGCATAGGCTTATTTACTACTAAGGTTCTTTACTACCACCTCCGCCATGAAGTACAGTGTCATTTTCTACCTATGCAGGATTATTTTCTACTTGCACTATGTATCTATGAGGCATGGAGGTATTTACTACCTGCACTATGAGTCACAGGGTTATTTACTACCTGCGCTGTCAGTTACAAGGTCATTTACTACTTTTACTATTAGGCACATGATTGTTAATTATTTGCACTATAAAGCACAGGGTTATTTTTTACTTGCATTATGAAACACATGGTTATTTATTACCCACACTCTGAAGCACAGGGTTATTTTCTACCTATAGTAGAAGGCATAAGGTTATTTACTATCCATTCTGTGGTGCACGGTGTTGTTTACGACCTGTGCTCTGAAGCGCATGGTTATTTTCTACCTGCTCTATGAGGCACAGAGCTTTAAATGTCCTGCGCTATGAGGTGCAGTGTTTACTACCTACACTATGAGTCACAGAATGTGGATGGACAGATTCAATTGTACAGCTGTGGAACAGAAGACTCCTCCCTCCTAATTCACAAAACACGGACTGACTGTATGATCCTCCCTACCAACGTGGTTAAATATAAACTGATATGTAACCAAACAAGGTGTCAGTATAGCAGCACTTCACAGCTACTTTAATCCAATGGCTAATCTAGTGAATAATGTTTACCCACCCAACTGGGTTACTGTGTCATCCAATCACTGACTTATTTTGACCAAAGAGTAAAACTGACCACTCTCATCTTATTTTATTAAATACATTTAATTAATAAATGTATTTGAGTTCTGAGAGTAATGCGTTATAATGAAAATGTACACACTATATACATTATACGTTCCTTAAGTGTACTGTCGACAATATACTTAAAAAAAAACTTTTTGGGTTCTGTAGTGTTTTTCATGCTGATCTCAGATCTGTGTTTAGTTTTTCCTGCAGGTACAGTGTTTGTGATGAAG
>JBBPDC010064067.1:0-10911 GCA_037974485.1 Hemigrammopetersius urotaenia
TGTGTGTGTGTGTGTGTGTGTGTGTGTGTGTGTGTGTGTGTGTGTGTGTGTGTGTGTGTCTGTGTGTCTGTGTGTTTGGGGGGGTGGGCGCTCAATTGAACCTGGGTCAGAAATTCATGCTCCTTGAAGTAGCTGATTGACTAAGCAGTGTGTGCTTAGACATTTGACAAAAATGTTCTCTATAAGACTGCAGATTTCAGGGGTCATCTCAATGCTAGAAATCTAATCTGGCCTTCATATTGTAACTTGAAGCCCTATATGGCGTAGAGGAATAATGAATAATTGAAGAACAATCTAGAATAGCAGTGCATCAAGTCATTTATTTTCAGTATTTTAAACACAGTAGGTAGCAAGCAGGTGCGTACAAACTGTAAAATAAACTAAAAGTAAAAAATAAAACCTAGTTTCACATAATTATACTTGTGTAACTTACATCACATTTAAAATTTCATGAAGAAACATTCCATAGTCAACTGAAAATCTCTGCAAGGACCGTCATTTAAAACAGTATTTAAAACAAAATCAACAATATACAGAATGTGTTAACCATGAGCGGCAGAACCATTATAGCAAACCATTACACCATTATTTGCAAAATAATTAGTTTCGTCGCTGAGAGGTAAAGACTTGCGCATGCCATCGAACAGCGCTGCCCAGACAACAGCCGGGACGTAGAGCTGCACGAACAGCCCACAACACCACACAACCTCCCTGACCAGACCGCGGCTGATCAATCAAATTATAATGAGCCTACATCACATAATTATACTCTTATTTGCAACTTACATCCCAGTCTGAGAAAGTGATGAGAAAAAAAAAATAGAAAAAAGTACAAATGTATATACAAATAATTTTTAAGCACAGTAATTATTTGGCTAAAAGCACAATGATTCATAATTTTCATGTCAAAAACTCTCAAACAAAAAAAGTACTTAAGTACAAATAAAAAAATCAGACGATAGATATATGGTTACCAATTAAACCCAGAAGTTACACAAACAAACTCTGTATGGATATCAAAGAAAAATCTGTTCAAAGAGCTTCAATGTTTGGTCCACAGATTCAGTGCCATATATTGTTTGGGTAAAACTTCAAAAGGCTGTTTCCATAAAATCCTGAATAACAATCTGTGAGCAGAAAAACTATTGCTCAAGCTGTACGTCAAGTGCAACTGGCCCATTCATGGTGAATCCAACAAAAAATGACACTCTGGCGTTTAATCGCCCACACACCTGGGATCTGAATGCTGGAAAAACTGGAATCTTTAAATGTGCACTCGATGTGTCTGCCATTATGCAATTTTTATTGACGTTTCCAGTAACTCTACGAAGGACATTTCTGACTTTTTCATGATTCCATATCTTTCCATTTTGCATCATGCTGTTCTCTGATCCCACATATTCATCAATGTTTTTCTGTGTGATCAGGCGTTCATAACCTGCCTTCTTCCCCAAATAAAAATGAACAGCTGCTCTTTTGCCATTGGACACTGTCTTCATCTCCTCTGAAAAAGAAGTTCGCATCTGTGAGATATACTTTCCCACGTTATCACTCGGATTCTCTGAAATCGCGTCTGGCCATAGCAGCACAACTGCGATGAAATGCAGTGGCAGACTTTCACTGAAGGGAGTGAGTTGCTCAAGTGTTTCACAGAGTCGCCGATGGAGCATGCTGTAAGCACAGAGTTTCTGAGATCCAGGTCGAACCAGACTGAGAACAATATTTGCATAGATGAAATTGACCCTGTCCTTGAAGTGCCCATGCGTTTGTGATACAGCAGGATTTAAAATAAAAGTATACTGATCAACAATTTGTTCAATGGTCTTGGCAGAGGCTTCATTGGACAGACATTCCAACAGTCCAGTGTAAGAATCAGCCCTGTTTCTCTCCAGATATTGCTGTGCTTTTTCACTTTTGAGGAAATTCGTCAACATCTTGTTTTTCCCCAGTTCTTTGGAATCCAACTTGCAAAACAGGTTTGCATACTGCTGGAAGCACTTGTTCACCTCTTGCCGTAACGTCAACCCTCGATTTTCTTTGTGGAAAAAAAATGGGCCCAAGTTGACAAAATAACGGTCAAGAAAATCAAACTGCTTCTTCATGTTGTCTTTAAGATTGTAAAGAAAGTCTCCAAATTCTTGCAGAAAATGGTAATATGATGCATGCTTGTGTTTCTTGCAATCCTTTGTTGCTACCACTTGTATTTTCATCTTATCAGAGAGAACTTGAATGAGAATGTTGTGTCGAACCTCATCTAAGGAAAAAACTGGAATCTTCTCTAGAACGTCGATGACTATTACTGCAATCTGAAGCTCGCCGAGGCAACCTGCAATATTGTAGGAGCTGAAGTCATTTTTTCCTAGACGGTGAACAATAGCTTCTTTTTTGGCAATTTCTTGTGTTTCCCTGAAAGCCTCTGTAGCAGAGACAGCCATTTTGAGATATTCTTTCAATTTGCTGGGTTTTATGGGATCATCTTTGTCACTGCTGATAGCATCTTTCAGATCATGCTTAATGACCTGTGCTGATGTATCACAATTGTAAGAGTTATTCTGCAGTTCTCTTGCCTTCTTTGCCCAGTCCTTTGCCTCTCTGAAGTCCTTCTTCCTCAGATAATGGTACCTAGAAAGAAGCTGGGAAATTACTGCATCCTTTTCAAAGCGCTTTGCAGCATTGCGCAAGACACTTTCCTCAAGCCCAGGGGACTCCTTCATAATCGCTTGGATAAGAGGTGAAAACTGGCTTTCTGCTGGAAGAGTCTCAGGTGAGAAATTTCTCTTCACAAGCATACTGTGAACATCCTGCATGAGTTTGTTCTTTCCCTGAATGCAATAATAAAACAAATCCGTCATCAGAAGGAAGTCAGTGATCTCTGCTTTGGACACTTTAAAAGTAGTTGTAATCTCTTCCAGACAATGCTTTGCCATGCTTGAGTGGATTACTCGTACAGCTTCATGGACTACACTGGATTGTACTGTGCACCGAGTCAAAAGTGTGGAAAACTTTCCAAATCCCTCTTCTGCTCTGCATGATTTAAAATCTGGCCTTGTTTCCAGACCAAGAAATTCTTCACATACAGAGACTGAGAGCTTTGCACTCTTGCAGTAGCACTCAAAGAGCACTAGGACTGCAAAGAGCTGAGCATGTTTGTGTTTGCTAAAATTGAAGCCTTTCAGGGTATTTTTCACAACGCCCTGTATGTACTCTAATGAAAAGTCTTTCTTCAGGATCATGAAACCATAGAATGTTTCAGCATTCTCATAGATCTTTTCAATCTCTTCAAGCTTTTTCTCAAATAATTTTTGTTCCATCTCAGATAGCTTGTTACCAATAAAAACGGTGTCAGCTGTTGCTTCGGTCCTTGTCCCTGATTCATCCCTCATGCAGTTCAGAAGGAACACTTGTGGAGACTTGGAGGAAACATTTTTCTTCAGACATTCTTTTTCAATCTGCTGCTGGAGATCACTCACAGCATCACTGTCTTCAAAATCATCAAGCATGAGTAACACAGGAACCTGGGATTGCTGTTCAGTTGTTTCACATGTCAGCAAGGTAACGACCTGCTGAGCCACTTCACTGTAATCAGCTGCTTTGTCCTTCAGTACGGCACAACGGAATTTCTCTTTCAGAGTCCACAAGACATGCATGGCTAGAGTAGTTCCACCACATCCAGGAAGATGGAGAATGTTAAAGCAAACACAAGCTTGTCCAAGGCTGCACAAGTCTGGAATAATGGTCTCAATGATGTAATCAAACTTGTCTCGTTTGATAAAGGGCGTTGATCCTGGCTGTTCTGAGAAGTAGAAGTTCCACCAGGACACTCCCCCTCCCTTATAAAAACGTTCCTCTTTTTCCTTTTTGTCTTCACTTCCTCCCTCACACTCGTTTACACAAAGAATGCTCAGTTTGTCCAAACTGCCCTCTACTTTCTTTGGTAACAGAACTTTACCACCACCACCTGGCAGGAATCTGCTGGATTTGCGATTTTCTGACCACAGGCTGAGGACTGTACCGTTAATCTCAGCAAAACCCAACTCATGGATGGATCTTCTGGAAATGTCAGTGTTACATCGTGCCTCAATGAGGTCCTTCCAGTAAGAGTAAGATCTCTGATTTTCACAGATGCATAAGATTTGCTCTGGTCCATTTAGCTCTTGCAAAAACATGCTGAAGGTCTCAAGCATGGGATCATTTTTGTCTGTAACATCACTTAACAGCATAAATATGATGAGGAACTTTTTGTGAGGCAACACATCCTTTCGGCAAAGAAAGGACACTACATCATGAACAGATGAACCTTTCTCTATTAGCCAGTTGTCCACATCTGAGGGATTTTCATCTTTTATTCCTCCATTACAGAAAACCCAGCTTGTGGTTCTGGTCAACTTCAGTTTGCTTGCAATTTCCTCCACTGTCTCTGTGATTTTATACTGCGCTGGCAAATGAACAATAATATTGGTTTTCTCTTCAAAGAGCTTACTCAAGCCATTCTTCGCAGATTCTGGATCAAAGTCCAAAACAGCTGTCAGGTTCATGTCTACAAGGAAATTCAGGTATTCATGCTGAACTGGATGTGATTTGTTGGTGACCAATACATATCGCTCAAAGTGAGACTTGTCCAGAGATCCTGAGCCACCTGTTATCATCTCACAGAGCCTAGAACCCTGTACACAGTTTTTCACCACAGTGAGGTGCTTTTCCTCCGCATCTTTCCTTAACTGGGATAAGTCGCCTATTTTATCAAAATATGTGCTGTACTCCAAGGATGAGCCTTGAGTGAGAAGATTTCTGCTGCTGCTGTTGTCTCGAATGTAAAAAAACTTAGCACCGCCCTTTTCATCAGGTTTAAAATCCTGGCCTTTAGATCGCTTTTTAATTTTCTTTCTGTCAAGACAAGAAACGTGAAAGAAGTTGTCCTTGCAAAGCAAGAAAGATGGTTCGATGTCCACTTCTATGACATATTTTCCTGAGAATGTCATATCAGCTTCTAGAACCTCAACAAATCTGGGGGGTTTAACACATTTTTTTACCACATCAATGTGCTTATGTTCAAATCTACCCCCAATGTCTTCTGCTAGTCTCTTAACAAATATTTCTTTGTCTTCAACACTAGCACCCAAAATTTGCCCCTGACTGTAATCTGGTAAATCCCCAACTCCAAAATGAATAGTACCATTAGTGCGGCTGTTCATACATGCAGCAGCAAATCTGATAACTTCATTTGTAAACTTATTTAGCTTTTGCTCTACTGCCACATTTTCAAAATTAATAAATGCTTTGAACTCATGGCATGGTTCTATGAAATTTAGGAAACCCGTTTCTGTTACATCCAGTATGCTGTTCTCCTTATATCTGTAGGCAGCATGATGCTGACTGAAAGGGTAGGGCTTGCATGACTTAGCAGACTGACTTCCAGGGCTCAATGACTGTTGAGTTTTTAGTTTAATAAGTTCATCTCTCCTGTGAATGATCAGTTTTGCCGGTCCCAACTTAATGCCAACATCTGTAAGGTCAGACTTCTCCAGTATTAAAAGGATTAATCCATTAATTTTGTGATCGTACAAAGTCTCTGCACATTCATCATCCACATCTGCTAACCTGAGAATCCAGTCTCTCACATGATTTTTATCCCAGTCCTTAATCTCTGCAGGAAATTCAGATGAATGTGATGTGTTGCTTCCACTATCCTAAAATTGTAAAAAAAAAAAAGTTAGATTTAACATACATGGAATGGAAAAAGAAATGGAAATATGGTCACACAAACTATCATCAGTTAAATTACTTCAATTTTACACATTTATACTATAATCAAAGGAACAAGGAGTGGGTTGTCAAAAAAATCGATTCTCTGATTCTAATCGATACAAAAATTTAGTATCGAGTTCGATATCAATTAGCTCTGGTATCGATACTTGCCAGTTTTGCATCTGCTGATTTACACAAATTGCCGGTAGACTACAACAATTTTCAACAGGCATTGCAGCGGGTAGCCCCTCCCATGGCTACCTGGAGAACCCAATGTTTACATGACAGTCCCATAACTCGGCTGGGGCAGACGAAAAAAAAGCGTTGTGTGCCTTTAAATGCACTGCCTAGTTCTGAGTCAGCTAATAATAATAATAATAATAATACATTTACTTTATAAAGTGCAAAATACCCAAAGATGTTGTACAATTTGAGTAGACAAAGAAAACAGAGCATTTTGTTTGTCTACTCAAACCTAGCGCCAGAGAACTGGTGCGACGGCACACTTTAATTTTTTATTAAAAGGATTCTGTGTTTGTTTTTTTTCACCCTGTAATTTTGTTGAGCATCCTTAGTATCGGTTTGAAATCCTTAGTAAAGGTTTGAAATTTCAGTTTTGTGACAAGCCTAGTCGGTTTTGCATTCTGAGCTCTTTCTTTACAAAATTAGCTGTACACTGTTATTCGTAACATTAATTAGAGCTGACAAATTCTTTAGTATCATCAACAGTTTATTTTTTTAATCATCAACAGTCTTTTTCCAATTCTTAGACATGATGTCACGGGGGAGGGGTTTAACCCACCGCCGTGATTTTCCTCGGAGCATAGACAGAACGAGAAAGTAAGGATCCATGCTATGTGCCTTTATTAAACAGAAAACAAAACAGAAACAAAACCTGGTTCAGTGGCCGCTCCAGAACAAGAACATGAACGTGGCAGAAAACACGAGGAACATAAGGCAAAATGAGGTGATGGACTGACAAGGGGGTGATGTACAAACAGAACTTAAATACAGCCAGTCATTAAACACAGAACACAAAACATCTGAAAACCATGACACGTGACACCAAACAGACGCGAGAATCAAAATAAAAGTCCCCAAAATCCCATAACAAAACAAAACAAAAGCAGTGACCCCTAACGGTCACTGGCCGAGCCATGACAGTACCCCCCGCTCAAAGCCGCAACACCGGGGCGGCAAGGCCCAAAAACAGGCCCAACACAAAACCCCACCCCAAAACAAAATCAAAAGGGGGGGAGGTGTGGGGGGAGGAGGGGGCAAGGAGGCCCATCCGTGGGCCTCGTCTGGGCGCACCCCACGCGCTGTTTGGCAGGCAGGCCCCGTCCTGGTTCTCGCCAGGCGTCTCAACGCCGATAGGCCGGAGGCCCTCTCCGCGGGCCTCGTCCTGGCACTCCTCGTCTCCCCTTGGGCTGCAGGCCCCCACACTGGCCTCTCCCCGGCTCTCCCCCGGCTCGGTCGAGCCTGCTAGCCCTATGCTGCTGCTGCTAGCTGTGGTTTTAGCCCCCTCCAGTCAGTTAAGAATCAACTGCTTTGAAATGTCATTTTAACAATGACGACATTGTTACAGTGGCAAAATCAATGTAAACACAAATTTAAGTGCCTTATAGTTACTCTCATTGACTGTGGCAGCATCTGCAGTGCTGTAGACTGCAGAGAGCTGAGCCAAAAAGCAAAGCTCTCGATTTATTTGTCCATCTACATCCTCATCCTCATCTATGGTCATGTGGGTGGTGAACAAAAGAATGAGATCGCGGTTGCAAGTGGCCAAAATGAGTTTCGGACCCATATTAAGCGGACAATGAATGTTTAAGTGGATGGATGGTGTACAGTTATTTTTGTATTATATTGTTACATCGTATATTTGTTATTTCTATAGGTTATGTGGTATCTACTTTTTTTCTTTTATACTGCCCACTTTGCTGTAACAATGCAATTTTTCCACCTGTGGGACTAGAAATGGGTTATTTTATTTTATCTCACATACTTGAGTGATCTGTAAAACATAAATATCCATGCATTAATTACCTCCCCAATCCCTCTGTCAGCCATCCTGGAAATTAGCAGTGTTGTGCTCTCTCTCCTCTGAAAAAAAAAGGTTATTATGACATTAAATGCATTTCTTTAACAAATCAGCAGAAGATGATTAGGGATTTACTCACTGTTTTGAGTGAAGTATTTTTGTCTTAGTCAGCTTGAGACAAGCCTGAAAGGCCAATGGAGACATCTGAATTTGAATTCCATCTCACCACGTCACAGCCAGGAATTAAATGTGCTTGTTGTGGTGTGAAGAGCACTGGAACCTCATAATCTGCACACAGAAAATTACATTCCGCCAAATCAGTGTGTGCTCCGTAACGCCCAGAGCTAGGTGAGTATGACAGTGGAACATCACGAGGAAGTGTTTTTATATAAAATATGGAGGCACACAAGGAAGTGTTTGTTCGTGTCCTCTGTGCTTTACTTGTCTCCGCTGTACTTGTGCTTCACATAAAACTCAAGTATTGTCCTTCCTCAGAAGTGTGATTGCAGGCACTAAAACGTGAAAAATGTGAAGGTTTATGAGGTGATGGTGAACTGTTGGCTTTAAATGATCCACTGCATTCACAACAAAGAAATAACAGCTAAAACTCTTTTCAGAGTGGAGGCAGTGTGTAGATCCTCTGGCATTTATGCCCAGATTTCTAATCTGCTGGAAATCAGTAAAAAACGTCGCAGACGCCCACCTAACCTCGAACCCGTCCACAAAGCAATCTACTCAACAAAGATTACAGTTTGAAATCTAATTCATGTTGTGTATATAGCGTATGTGACATCCACATTAATACAAACTGTTCATTTATTTAAATAAATAAACGAATACTATTTGTATATACGCTATGTGTATGTATTAAACGCATTTGGCAGGACTTAGTTTGTCAGGACCAGAAGAAAGTTGGACTAAAAGTTGCTGCAGGCTTCTTATCTCTCTACAGCCCCATCATCCATCCACCCGAAGAGCCAGGTTTAAATGTGATCATCTGTAAAGAATAAGAGAAGTTCCTACTTACCGATGAAAAACAGCAGAACTATCTCGTTCCCTTTTCTCCACTAATGATAATACAGAGGAAAACAGGTTCGTGGTTCAACGAGGGAGCGATGCAGGAGAAGAGGCAGATTAAACAAATCAGAAAACGGCGAGTCCGAGAGCTGGAGGCGGCCAGGTTTCGATTTTGCTGAAACGAAACCATACCGAGACTTCCTGAAGACGTCCAGGACAGCAGGCTGGGGGTACAGAGTAACTAGATTCTATAAACGCTTCAGTATCTTTAAAAATGCATATAACTGAAAATGACTCATTCCTCTTAATAATAATAATAATAATAATAATAATAATAATAATAATAATAATAGTTATATTATAATAGTGCAAATTTTCCACCCGTGGGACTAGAAATGGGTTTTATCTCAGGTAGGCCTACTTGACTTACACTAAGCTACCTACTCTGACATATATTTATTTACATAGACAATACTATTTGTGTATTACCTATGTGTATGTCGTCGTCTTTAACGTATTAAAACGCTAAAAGCACACATCGGTCAGGATTTTATTCAGGACCAGAATAAAGTTGAATTAAGGCCTCTTATCTCTCTACATCATCCATACATCCATCTAACCATCCGAAAAGACAGGTTTAAATGTGTCTGGGTATCATCCGTAAATAATAAGGGCAGTTCCTACTTACTGATGTAAACTGGCAGAACTCTCTTTTCTCCACTAATGATAATGCAGAGGTAAACAGGGTCTGTTCGTAGTGCAGTGAGGGAGAGATGCAGAAGGGACAGATTAAACATATCAGAAACAGCTCTGAGAGCAGGAGGTGGCCAGGTTTTGATTCTGCTGAAATGAAACAACACCCGAGACTTCCTGAAGACGTCCAGGACAGCAGCCTGTGGGTGCAGAGTAACTAGAATCTATAAACCCCGTAGGACCGTTAAAATGCATATAATTGAAAATGCAAATGATTTCTTGTTCTTCTCTAATACAATAATAATTATCATGATTGCAATTATTATTATTATTATTATTATTATTATTATTATTATTATTGTTATTGTTATTGTTGTTATTTTTTTAACCCAGGATTCCACACACATGTCCTCAAGTTAAAAGTAAAAGCAATTAATGACCCCTGTATTAAGCCAGGAAAAAAACAGGGTATTTTAGCTTAGACGCATTCTGTTTCTTATGTTACCCTCAAAATGTAGAATCGAAGAAAAATGCTGGAGATGCGAACTGTTTGTCCTTCTATCTCCCATTTCATTCTCCGTTCTGTCCAGCAGAGGTCGCACCTGGCTCAACAGAGACAACGAGACAAAAGTCACTGGGCCTGTACCAAACTGTACACTAACGCTCTTAGTAGGGTGTAAAATAGTACATAAGCATTGAATATGCATTCAGTAATGGAGTATGACAGAATCAGAAAACTGATAACGGAGGAAACTGCACATGTTATGACCACAAAGACACACAGAGACACAAACAATTTAAAATATAAAGTCTAAATAAATCTAATTAAAAATCTTTGTGAAAAGCTCAATAACCTCAAAATCGACTGAGCTGAATCCTAATTTAAAAAAATTCCTAGCATGTCCAGGCATTATATTGTTTTGCAATAATTTGGTATTTTGATACACATATTGCACGCCAGACATGATAACAGCTGTTTCTGTTACGTGTATGTTTGCTACTGCATAGTTTGCAACAAGTTTCCTGATTGAATTCAGTGTTGTGAGAGTTTAGGCCTGTTCATGAGCTGATGTCAGCTCAGTTTAAGACGAGACGGATCACAGACTATTCCATAGGGTTTTCTTGGATATAGTTTAAATGTTTAAGCAAAACGTGAGTAGGCACAGCTGTCTGAGCCATCCCAACAATTTTTGTTACTTTTGTGGTGAAAACACGCCACAGGGTCATGACCAAGAAAGTGATGAATGTCTACAAGTACTGTTTTGGATGTAAAACTGGAGAGCAGGATAAAAGCTGGGTGCCTCATAGCTGCTATACTGTTTGTTACTCTGACCTCACTCAGAATCAGAATCAGAATCAGAATCGCGTTTATTGGCCAAGTATGTGAGCGAACACATACAAGGAATTTGATTCCG
>JBBPDC010064078.1:0-10909 GCA_037974485.1 Hemigrammopetersius urotaenia
GTGTGTGTGTGTGTGTGTGTGTGTGTGTGTGTGTGTGTGTGTGTGTGTGTGTGTGTGTGAGGGAGAGAGAGAGAGAGTATGGTATACAGCTTCTAATCTGTCTAAACCTCACAAAATATAGATTATAAAAGTAATTTCTTCTCTTAACCAGCTCTAAGACTTTGCTTGTGGCAGTCAGCAGGTGTGTTGGTGATGGAACCAAATAATTTTATGAGATGATAGGGTGTATCAAGGAGAAATCTGGAACCAAACCTGTTTTCTTCTAACCAGCTCACAATATAAGAATTTGTGGCTACTTTGTAATGTTCAGTGTTTGAATATATATAAGCATTTTTATATAGTTTTGCCATCATAACAAAAACGATGTCTCCAGAATAGAATGTGTCAGTTGCAGCACCCTCTATTGACAAAATTTGGCTATATGACCACACTATGGTCATATAAATTTGGTTCTATTGCTGGATCATCAATGTTTTTCATACTATCTGACAGAGCTGCATTACAAATCCCATAGCCACAGGCTAATTAGGTATTTGTGCTATCCATAATAGCCTAAAGCAGTGCCGGATCTCACTAATGATCTCTCCTCTTTTATGACAAGGGACCTAATCAGCCAGGTCACATTTTGCACAACGTATCAAAATAATTTTCCAGTATTTTCTAGGCCCTTGTTTGTGTGTCGAAGTGTAAGCCAGTTTGTCACCAGAAGTGGAGGGTAGTTAATGATGCTGGGGCACAGGATCACTACACCCCCACTACACGCCCACAGAGGACCAAGAGGATGGTCCTGCCTCTCATACACAGAGGCCAGCAGAGGGGGGTGGTGGGAAGGGAACCCCCAGAACCTTTGCAACCACTTGCTCAGGGGAGGGCCATCCATGCACCGTAGAGATCCAGCCCCCCCCGGGTCCATCCCCCAGCAGGGTAGATCTGAGCCCGGCGCAGCGAGCCGACTGGTCACCCCATTGACCCTGTAGGACGATTAGAGGAAGGCCCATAGATAGAGCCCCCTTCCCACCGGGGAACAGACCCCAGGTGGACTAAGTAAAGGAGATACCCTTGGCCCAATATCGACCCTCCAGGCGGGCCCAGAGTGTCCCAGAATTCCATGGACCACCTACCACGGCCTCATCCTGCTACAGTAGGGCCGAGGCCACCACCTGGCCAGCCACCCATGAGGGGAAGCCGCTTACTGCCGCCAAGGTCTTACATAACATCCCCAGGACTGTTCTTTTTCGTGAACTTCCCAGTGGGCCCCTCTATGATGCCCGTGCTGCTCATGTAGGACCAGGGACAGAGGTATAGATGGGGCTCTTTGGCCTGATCCAGTGTGGTGGGCCACTGGCGCTAGTATCAGCCTGTTCTGGCTCTTACTGCCGGGTCCTAAATGCTTTGCACTGAGGTGATGTATTTAGATGTGATGTACTCCGGTTATACAAAAAATTCTTATTGCATGAACTGCAGCGAATGATACTCTTATCAATCGTTTGTTTCTCTGTTTTTAAGCATAAACTTTGCGTTCACTGGGCCAAGCAACGCATTCTTGTCTCAATTTTACAGAGCACTTGTGGCCAGAACAGGGCTGGTGCTCAAAGTCACATGGTGCGATTAATCAGCATATATATATATATGTGTGTGTGTGTGTGTGTGTGTATGTGTATATATTTGTGTCTGTATGTGTGGTATCAAAGTACCTTTTGTGTAGAGTAAGTAGCCAATTTGTTATCATGGCTGTTTGGACAGCAGGTGTCAGATAGTCAAAGTGATAGCAGGCAGGAGGCCCTGTGTGAACTGCTTATGTAGCTTTAGCAGAGCGACGAAACTCTACACACGACTCTGACTGACAGCAGAGGACAGGCGATAATGCAAAAACACAGTGATGGATTGCTGTGTCAGTGGTGCCAGATACTTGTCTACGGCAGGCTGGTAACTAAAGAAATAAATAAACAAACAAATAAATTGTCAAATTAATGAATGTTGAATTGCTAAAACATGTATCACATGTTTCAGTGTTTTTGGATGAAATACAGTAAGTTGATGCAGCCTGTGTCCTATGAGTGATTCATGTACTGTCTTACCTGACAAATGAGATTCACAGAAAGAAGGAATGGTGCAACAACTTAATTAATGCTGGAAAAGTAGAAATACTATTAATATGGGTTTTTCACTCATGGCATTTCTTAATTTTTTTTTATTTATTTGTATAAGAAGAAATCCTTACATACTTACTGTTACTGTGTGGGTGAGAGAGAGAGAGAGAATGTGTGTGTTTGTGTCTGTTTGTCTGTCTGCATGCATATGTATGTGTGCTCGCATGTATGTGACCTTGGATTTGGTCTCTTTGCGGGAACCAAATGTCTTCATAGTGATAAGAAGTGAGGACATTTTGCTTCTGGTTATCCCATAAATTCAGAGCTTCATTGAAAAAAATCTAAAAATGATTACCGCTTGGTTAAGCTTAAGGCTGAGGTTAAGTTTGTAATGTATGCACAGTGTGCACTGTGTTGCCTCTACTGGCATGCAGAATCTCGTCAGAAGTGATTATGGATGAGAGAAAAAAAGTTAGCTCACCAGAGCCTTTGAATTTCATAAAAAGATTGTTTGTCATGATATCAGATTTTAACTACACGATAATTGATAAACTGTCGAATCAGCCAAATTTAGAAATATCCAGAAAATGAAATACAGGTTATTTTGGGAGATTTAATGGAATAGCCAGCATGTAACGAGATAGGGTATGCCATTTGAATTATAATGAGGTAACTGTAGGACAGAGAGAGGGAGAGTAAGCGAGAGACAGAGAGGGAGAGAGAGAGAGAGAAAGAGAGACAGAAAATGAGAGAAAGAGAGCAAGAGAGAGAGAGACAGAGACAGAGAGAGGGAGACAGAAAAAGAGAGAAAGAGAGAGCGAGAGAGAGGGAGAGAGACAGAGAGAGTGAGAGTGTGCTCAGATGACATAGGAAACCAGGACACATCTCCAATTAGGCAGTTGGAATGTGTTCCAGCTTTTAGCCTTTTGGCAGTGGTGTTCCAGCTTTTAGCACAGAGAACCCTCCCAAACCAGCAAAACGGCCTTGTCACAGAATCAAATCAAACACTAAAAACCTTTCAGTGCTCTGAATATAGTGTGATAAATTTACCATAAACATCTATAATCATGGGTAAAATTGTAGAGAATAAGGTAATCGCAGTGAGTAGTCGTTTGCATTTAATCAAATCCTTGTCATTGTCCAAGATAAGGCTTCTGCAATCTAAGCCTTGAACAAGCACTTCAGTGTACAGTTAGAGTTTCTGGCATTGAGATTGAACTAATACCTGGTTTTAGCTCAAAAAGACTGCACCAGTGACTGCACTGAACTGAGTAACACAGTGGGGACTAAGGCACTCTTATATTTATTGGAAGGGTGTTGATATGTGCCTGGAGAGAACCAGAGAACTTTTCCATTTATTCCATCACCAGCCTGGTGCTGAAAATGAAATACTGCTTCCCATAAAGCCACTACATTGTAGTAATTATAGGCTGCTGAACTGAAATCTGAGACAATTAAATTGGTAGGTGGCTCTCAAAGCAAAGCATCAGTCTAAACTCGGGTCAGACCCTGCAGCTCAGCTGGCACCGTGTGCACGCCTGAACTTTAATGACATATTTTGTTCAGCCAGTTTAATTACTGGCATTAATCATAAATATTATCACCAGAGTCGTCTCCTATTTTGGCTGAGAGACCACTACTCTATGGAGTACAGGGGTGCCGCACCTACCGACACTTTTTTGCGCCTCATTCAGCAGGGGGCGAATTACGGAGTTAAAGCAGTTCTCCAAGAACCCACACAACCTGGGTAACTTCTCCTCAGACTGTGCCAATACTGACATCTGCTGGAGGACACAACCACTACAGAAGATATTTTTTATTAAAACAATAAAAAATACATTACAGCCTGTTTTCTTCAGAACTTCTGGTGTTACATGTTTTTAATAAAGCTGTAAAACTGTAAAAACACTCAAAAAATTTTTTTTACAAAACTACAAAAATATACAAGAAAAGTTCATTTTAGCAGAACCGGCAAAATAGTAAATGATCATTTAACATCACTGAGTAGGCATCTTTGCAATACAGCGGGCCAACTATAGTCCAATACATGCAATATAAAAGACAGAAGCTTAATCAGATTAGAGTTATCAGGTGAAGATTACTCACTGGAGGTCACTGAACTAGGATAAGAAGTGAAGCACAGTGTGGGGTTAATAAGGGTTTAACGATGCACTTGGACCACAATTGGATTAGGTTCACTACACTGGTTTTTGAACAGAATTTGAATAAAGCAAAGTGATGACTGTATTCAGTTGTGGTATAATTATCAATAAGACTAACACTGTGAGGAAAGAGTGTATGTATGAACAAAGTTTGGTGTTTAAACCTTCACCGGACATTTGAAACTAAAGTGAGCTGTCTAGATGCCCAGCTGTCTAATGAGTAAGAACCTAAGAAGGTATATTTGCAATGAAAGTACATAAATAGAAATTGTACAGTTTGGACATGACTCAGAATACTGCCTTAGTTGGTTGAGTTCTTAAATTTTAAATGTAGCCATCAAATGCCTGTTCTAAAAGACTTACTCTATTTATTGTTAAACAGCTCATCATTTCTCCCCTAATACTTGGTTCTGTATCCCACCACATTAACAGAATCAGCCCTGTCAGGTACGGATTACAGTCATCTCTTGACAGTCCATTTTAGTTCACTTCCATGATAACTGGCTGAACATTTCAGCTAGACCCCATGTGTATCAGCTGCTGTTCCACACTGAGAATAGGGATTGCGATCTGGTGATTTTGTCATTCAAAGATTTCCAGTCTTCCATCGAGTCAGTAGAGCCAGTCCTAAACAGACACCTTATAGTTGTCATCCTGAAATGTGAGTGTCAATGATGAGTTCTGAAGTAGAGTCGAAGCATAGTTAGTGGAAGAGTGGGCTAAAATGGACAGGAACTGTCTCAAGAGACTGTTGTGTAACTTACCAGACAGGACTGACACTGACGTTAAGGCAAAGAAACCAAATGTTATAGAAAAAAATGATGTATGAGACGTTTTTTTAAAAAAAAAATTGATAGGACGTGACATCAGCTTGTGTTCCGGAATGCAATAAAGTTCCAAGACTATCCAGAAAAAGCTAAAGTACATGTGCATTTTTGGTCAGCAAGGTACAATTTACATTCACCCTCAAAGTGGTGATCCTGCAGTCTAATTTTGCATCTTAAACTGGCTTTAAAGATACTCTACATTCACTTTCTCAGACAAAATGTGGTATTTTATTTATAGAAAAATAAAATACTGTGTCTGTGATAAAAAATGTATGACTTCTGTCAAATATGATACATTCCCTAATTAAAGGGACTGAAGATGTGCCTTGGGGATTCCAGTTTTGTGACTTGATGGGTATCATTTCAGTGGGAGCATGTAAAGTATCTTAGACACACATACTGAACTATTTCCTAAACAAACTCATGTGATAATCAACTATGAAGCACAAAACACAAAACTGTAGCATGGAAACTTGCACAAAAAAACCTGAACTAAAACTCAAGTCATTCTGTAGGCCCAATTTCTCCATCTATAATGCACCTTGTGGTTGTGCTGCTTTACCCAAGATCCACGGCTGTCTGTCTTTTCAGCATGACTCGTCTGGAACTGCATGTCTGACTCAGTGCACTATGGAGGACGCAAACATAACATCAGAATAATCACAGAAGCAATGCTGATTCCAAAGAAATAAGTAAAGTACAAGCACACATTATATTGAAATCAATGGCAAAATATGTAAAATTCCATTGTCAAATCATAATGTTATCTCTAACAGTAGTGTGTTAGTCTGTTGCATTAAAAGTAACACAACACATTCTCAATCCAACAACACACATGTAAGGACAACATGTGTTGTTTTAAACAAGTTTTAATAGTGTAGTAGTGTAGTTACAGTCTCTTCTATAATAATGCAGAATGCTCTGTTTCACCTTGGAGAGACATCTTTCATTTCTATAGGCTCTTCAATGGAAGAGACCTCCGACAACTTGCGTGAAGGCTGACAGAAGCACCTATCGCCATTGCACAGCAAGAAAAAAACAAAAATCGTTGATTGTAATTATTGGCCACAGTAAGTAGAAGGAAATTGGCAAGCAACATGGAATTAACAGGTCCAGCAGTTTTTCACCCCAAATGTATGAGCCAAGCAGCCAAGCTATGTTTGTTGTCATGGACTTTCCCCTAGAGCTACACCTATTACGGATTCTATTGCACAGGTCAAAATTCAAATTTCAAGATGGTTGCTATTGATTTAGGAAGGGTTATGGAGAAATTTGTAGAGGGGTAGGTGTTCAAATGAGGGCAGAGAGGGATGATTTCAGGGTGGAAATGAGATAAACAAAAATGTTTTTGTACACAGGGAGCACTAGCTTGGCCAGGAGGGTCACTAGGGCCCCCCTTTACCCACCACATGAGAATTCCTTTCCATAAACATGAAAAACTGATATTCCTAAGATCTCCTTCAGGTTCACATAATGGATATAACTAACAAACGTTTTGGTTCTCCTAAAATTTGTATTTGTTGTGTAAAGTACTGTGCAAGAAACGACCCTTTCCTTTTTTTAAAGTGCAGTCAAAACATTAGGTACAGCATTAAGTAGAAGCTGAACCTGACCAGTTAGAGCTGTGTCCTCTCAACAAAAGCGACTGCCAAAGCTCTTCAACGAGGGATTTTTGCGATTTGATAGAAAACCATCCCATTGCATATAAGGAAAGTCAAAGGTAAATGAGTTTTGAAAAAATGATTGGAGTCACCCATGCAAGACCTAAAACTGCCCTCACCCTCGTCCAGCTCCACGGGTGTTTCTGTCCATCTTTTTGCTTTGAGCAGAACTAAATATACATGGGTCAACATAAGTGGTACGTAAGAATGCATACGCAGGATGTACAGTAAAATGTGCAGTTTTTAGTTTCCAAGGTGCAAAAGCATACCTAATTTGAGTAACTTCATAATGTTCTAATTACCACAACTCAGGGAAGGAAAACCTTAAAAAGATCTCTGATCTCAGCGCTTCTGTCACTGCATGTCCCACACCACCCCTTAACTGCATGGTACGAGACCGTTCACCAACAGAGGAGGGATCTGCCCCTGTGGTGCAGAATAAACGTCTGGAGCTCCCGGCCGAATCAGGGTTACTGACGAGATTCGTCCGACTGTCTGTCCAGGTTCTGCCCGTCATGCTGTGAGGAAAATCCCCAGCTGAATGAGATGCAGTTAAAACAATCTTGACTTTCCATTACACACTTGCTTTTTCTTACTTGACAGCTTTGAAACTTGAAAACAAAGTACAGAAACAGACACAACTCAGAAACTTGCTCCAAGTGGCTCTGTCAGCATGCCTTCCTCATTTTGACCAGTTAGTGGCGAGAAAGCGGACACACCCATCACATTAGAATGTTGATTTAAAAAGGTTGGTGTGGGTGAATAGACCTGTCATTTAATTTAGGTTAAAAGTCAGTTTGCATGCCCAGCATAATTTGGCAGTGTTCAAACGATTATATATTTGCATGCGCGACCAAGGTGGGGTTCCCGGGTTGTGCTTGATCATTTATGCAGGACCCTGCAGCCCAAAGCCTGACATGGCTGGCCCCCAGAACAAATACGTTTGAGTTGTAATGGTTCAAGCCCCCATGGTGAAGTGGAAAATTTTTAATTTTGTGGAGTACCAATTAATTCATCTAGGTACTCATTAGAGTACTAGAGCAAACACAACTATAATGTGTAACTTTAAGGAACTGCTACTCAGAAAAATTAAAAGTCCTGGAACACAAACAGGACTTCTGAGAGGTGAGGTTTAATATTACACTATGTCTATTTAATGCTTTTAAAAAAACAAAAGTGGTCTATGACTTTTGCACAGTAATGTATAATTTCCATAAATCACTGTCATAACGTTGTTGTTTTTTTCTTATTCAAAAACATTAATAGCTCAGTTTGTGAAAATGTTATGACGGACAGATCAATAAAAATGAAATTACTTCCAAAGACGTAATTTTACAACATGCAATGAAAGGATGCTTCTTTTTCCACTACTCTTCTGGAAACATGCTTAATATAACATCTCATTGAAGGCTGATTACCTTGGCTGTGCTGAATTCACATGCTGAGGCCTGGGCGCTGAGATGAAGTGTTGCTGCTGGTCACTGGTAACAGAATAAAGAGATTCTTTAGAGAGAGAATAGTGCAGCATAATTTTTTATTGAATAAGCATTTAATAATAATTGTCCCGACTGGGTCCCGTCCGGACTGTAGAGCAGGAAGAAAAACACCAGAGCAGGCTTCCATACCAATCATGGGTTTAATGGGAAAAAAGACAGAGAAACAAAACCTGGCATGAGGCCCGCATTACACAGAAGAACAAGAAGGGAAGTGGGGTGGAGGTAGCTCAGTGGGTAGGATATTTGCCTCTGGACCATGAGGTCACTAGCTCGAATCCTACCTTCAGCACCACCACTGGGTCCCCTAGGGTTAAGCAAGGGGTATGTTTGCGTGAGGATAAACTAAGGGAAATATCTATATACACTTGAGGGAAGAGTGATGAAGTGAGGTGCAGGTGAGAGACTAATTACAAGGTTAGAGTTCATTTGAATCAGGTGAGGGACTAATTACAATTTCCTCCACTACAGTAAGATCATGTGAGGGTAGTCCATAGTTCTCTGGTGCCCCCTAGGGGTCTTACACGGGAACCGTCACAACTGATGATTACCGTGAAAATCATCAGTTGTGGATGTTTATGACTGCTACTGTTTACCACACATTCATTTCAGACTACTACCTTCATGTGTGCTTTTCTCCACTTTGGCATTTTTGTGGCCCTTCATGACTCAAGTACTTAACATTGATTGTAAGATAACATATATTTCTTCTTGAAAATCATGTATGCATTTTACACAGTTAACCAAACTATAATACAGGTTTGCGGTCCATGTTTATAGCATATAATGCTTATTGTTTAATCAGAATAAAATGTCTGATACACTCATACCAGCACCACACATACACGCACCATTATGTCATTTGAGTATAATTGCTATTATAGCCTGTAATCTGTTACCATACCCATTTATAATGAACCTACTAGGTAGATAACAAAGTGGCCAGTTGTGTGAACAAACAAGGTAAGTGTTTCTAATACAGTGGAATATAATTATGGAATAAAATGCAACACATTTCCAAAATAACATTATTTATATTACACCAAATTCTCAAGAGTTGTCATTAAGAAACTTCTCCACCAGTTTTAAATGTATTCAACCTACCAAAACAAGTCTGCAGTTTTAGTTTTTCTCTGAAGCTGTGGGTTTCCCATTAGCTCTGTAGCTCTAGTGCAAAATTGAAGAGGCAAACTACAGACAATCCTTTGGTTGACCATTAATTTGATATGCATAAAAACAATTTTAGAGTTTGAAAGATCAAAAACGTACTCAAAGTGGTTCCAAAGCTGTGGTTATTTACAAAATGTCCTACCTCATGTTTTCAGAGTGTTTTTAGCGATGATTCGATGACTCTGTGTTTCATGAGCTTGAAAACAACCAATGTCCTCAGAACTCCACAGTGCTTCTAAACAAACACGATCAACAATCACACTTTATCTGTGATGAAGGGCACGTGTGTGTCATTTTGCTGACGTCTTTCTTGGTTTCCATTGGTACCTGTTAAACCTGATACGCTTGTTTCTATGTCAGCAGTAAAGCTCTTAGACAATGTGCTACTGCTTGCATTGGGTTGTATTCATCTACTCAATTTTGATACAATTACTGGCACGTCATTGGCATTTTCATTGTTTTTACTAATTACTATGTTTATCTCAAAATGTCATTTTAGAATTTAGAATCTAACAGAGCAAAAAGGTTCGAGAACATGCTGGAGCACAGAGGTGAAAAGAACAGGGGAACTGAAGAAAAACTAGTGCAAAACTGTTACAAAGGAGAAAGAGACTCTGATAATCTTTTCACTTGTGGTTCGAGGCAGTGCAAGTTCAAAACCTGGCCATAACACAGCAGCTCAGGGTCTCTATGGTCAAATTTTTCAATCAGGAAGCCCAAGATCCAGTTGCAGAGGGAGGTATTCAGGCCAAGCAATCTTAACTTTCTCATCAAGTGTTTAGGAATTATGGTGCTGAATGCTGAACTAAAGTCTATGAAAATAATTCTCGTATAAGTGCCCGTTTAATCCACACGGGTGAGGACCAGGTGAAGAGAGATGGTTTGCAAACTGCAGTGTTTTCACTGAGAGGGTCACCTTTATCTTTATTTGCTTCATGCTGAGCCACTCAAAGCATTTCATGCTAATGATGGGAATGAGTGCAATAGGATGGTAATCACTGAGGCAGGACACTGAAGAATGCTTGGGTAGAGGGAGGATGGTGACATTGAAACATGTTGGGATGACAGCGATGCTCAGAGAGGTATTGTATATGTCTGTGAAAACATCTGCAAGCTCGTCTGCACAACCTCTGAGCACTTGGCCAGTAAATTCAGTCTGAAAAATGAGAGTTTAGTATGTTATTTATTATTACAGTATGTTATTTAGCATTATGCTGTGACAGGATTACACAATTGTAGGTCATTTCCATGATTTCCATCCCTTTTCTTTTGCTACATTACTCAGCATGCCCTGCACAAATACTTCATGCAAACTGCGATGCCAGTCAAACCTCACTACTAGCTTAGTCACTGGTTTACTGTATAACCTACTCAACTAAGACCTTAGCTGGACCTTGACAATCAATCCATGGGGTTAATTAAAGTGACATGAAGTGAAAGTGACCATTTGTCATACGTGAACACACCACAGCACACAGTGTGAACAGCACGAAATTCAACCTCTGC
>JBBPDC010064117.1:0-10906 GCA_037974485.1 Hemigrammopetersius urotaenia
CATTGTCTGCCAGTGTAGTAAGATTGTTTCATTCTCTCTCAACAGAATTAATAGTAAAAGATTATAATGACACAAATGTTTATGATCATTGAAATGTATTCACAGTCCAGTTATCAGTGATATAGCAGTGTGATGGCAGGTACACATGCACACCACATTCACTTATGCAGTCTGTGTCAAAGACTGCTGTTGAGGCTGACCATAGGCAATAGTATAAATAATATTTGCAATCAACTGTGCTCACAGTGATAACACAAACATTTGAGGCATTTTGAATGCAGGGTCGCCAAAAACTTTTACTCCAAACATGGATTTAGTTCCTCCAAAGCTTAACTGACAGGTTAGAATTTCAATCTGTGGTTGCAGTGCCTGCTTTTGTACTGCTGTAGACCTGTGTCTGGCTAAGATTTTCTAGTAAGACAGATCTAGGGAATGTGGTAAGTGGGACACCCCTAAGAGATTCACTGCATTTGATTTCAAGCCTGACTTCACCTTAGTTGACCGTGTGGATGTATGAGTTGTGAGTGAGAGAATGGGGTTATCTATGTGTACTAAAAGCAGATTGCTCTAAGAGTCTCCGCGAATAAAGGAATGAGAATGTTGAGAAATATCCACCATCTGTTATTTTGCTGTTTTTCTCTTGTTTTGTCTCTTTGCTGTAACTTACATTGAGCGGTTCAGTGCGAGGTTTTGGGAATGTGAGGATTTGTTTCAATAGTGACAATGTCATTTTAAACATTCAAGTATAGTTTAGCTGACACAGAATAGGAGGTTTGTGCTTCTAGCTGTGTGTGTCCCTTCAAACTATCACTCCGCTGAAGGGGGCAAAAAATCGTTTGAAATTCATTTATTTCCAAAATTCAAGTGGTCCTCTTTCACCAGCTGAAGCAGTCAAATCATTCAGCTTCTTGTTATTTTTGCCAGTTCTCACTTTATGCTTGGACCCCACTGACTGCCATTCATTCTATCAACTTCTATTTTCTATTACACAACACAATGTGGTACATCTAGTTCAAATAATCACTAATCACCACCAGTTTATTAGGAAGGTCATTGATGACATTTGAAATGAACCAGTTGAGTGTAATTGTGACAACCCCACTCAGCTTCATGGCCATGTAAATGTCTTCTTTAGGGATGAATAGTATTATCTGCTTCAGTAATGAAATAGATTGACATTATAAGTAACATTACTGATATCTAAAAATGAAAACATTTGTGATACTGGTTTGGTTCATCGCAAATTAAGAATGAATGAACTTCAAGATTCAAGATTCTTTATTTGTCACATGCAGTCATACAAGTACAACACAGTGAAATGTATCCTCCTTTCTGACTGTGCAAACATTAAAACAATAAGTAAATTATAAATTAATGAAATTAAATTAATGAAATTATGAATATAGCATAAAGAGAGGCTGTTTATATAAAAATGAATGCTTACTTTTTTGGTACATAAACTCACACTGATCTAACTAAAACTCCTGATCTAACTAAGACTTGCAATGTCTAGCTTAAAAGTCTTCTTGATCTTGTTTTGAGAATATTTTACTATTTAATAGCAGACTTTGTAAGAAAGAATATTAAGATTGTTTAAGGTATTTTTTTTTCCATATTTCAAGAAATCTTACCAAGTGTAAATATCTTACTGCACTGGCAGATAATTTCACTTGTTTCTAGTCTAAAGATTTCTTTAAATAGGAAAAATATCTTAAAACAATCGTTATATGCAGAAAAAAGTCTGCTCTTATATAGTATATTATTCTCAAAACAAGATCTAGAAATAAGGCTAGAAATAAGATTGCAAGTCTTAGTTAGATCAGGAGTTTTTGCAGTGCACGCAATCGTAGTAAGTGGGGAACAACTAAAGACAAGATAAACATAGGATATGATCCACTTGTTAAAAAACTGGCCTTCATAAACCTTATATCCACATACTGTTCACTTCTATACCAACACAGGCTTTAAAGGTGCATCATACAGAGCAGTGTGTGTGTGTGTGTGTGTGTATGTGTGTGTGTGCGTGTGTGTGTGTGTGTGTGTGTGTGTGTGTGTATTTGTTTGTGTATGTTTATGTGTGAGTGAAGAATGAACAGACTGTGCTCTGTGGAGCCTTCTAACCTGTTCCTACTCAGCTCTATTCATGTATGGCTCCATCATTTCCTCGCTGCTCGCCTGATTGGTTCTTTTTCACTTTTTTATCTCCTTTCTGCCGTCCTTTTCTCCTTTGTCACCCACTTCTGTATCTCTCTCGTACCTTTCTAGGCCTTCTCTGCAGACATTTCTGTCATAGGCGCGCATACAAACACAGCCTGTGCTGATAAGTGCCATGTTAGTTCCCATATGTGGTGACACCATGCTATCATTGTTCTCCCTGCAGCTCCTGAAGAAAAAAGGAGCCAACTCATTCTTGCAGAGGCTGGAGCGTTGTGGACCAGTGACTGTGGCAGTGCAGCTACGGGTGAGTTTCCCAGCATAGCTGATCATCATCAGCCTCAGACTGGAGTAGTTACCACATTCTAATGCACAGTCTGACCTACAGAAATGGTTTACGGTTTGTCACTGACCAAATTCACATGATGGATGTATGAATGCATTGAGAAAGGACATCCTATTAATTATGCTACCCAATGCAACTGCATTCTTTGAACACAAACTGCCAGCATGAATCAATCATCCTACTCTAGCATGTCATGTGACACACTCCTCCCACCTTCCAACTCCAGTCTCATTAACAGATGTATACAAAACAAGCAAAACACAAAACAGTACTCACAGTATAAACCCAAACTCTACATCTGTGATAAGTAACCATATGTCTTATTTTTTGCTTTTCTGGTTATATAGAGGTTTTACTGGCAAAAACACACTTGCTTCATTTACTACTGTTTCAATGCTTTTTGTTGCTTAAGACATTTACAGAGCACTGCAGTATAGGTTAACTCAGGGAATAGATGAAATTAAGAAGGAGCTTGACTTCATAAGCTTAGCTTGTAGGCAGAGATTTTTGTCCGTGTGTGTGTGCGTGGAAGAATGAGTGTGTGGTTTTTGGACATTTGTACAATTCATATGAATGAACAGTAAACAAGAAGTTCCCTGTCTCACTGTTCCAGTAGGAGAGAGGAGCAGACTGGCGTCACACACACTCACGCACATACACACACACCATTACACAGTGGGCTCTCACTGCAGTCTGATGTCAGCACACACACACACACACACACACACACACACACACACACACACACACACACCACTCCCCCTCTTGCCATGCAAAGGGCCCTTTGTATTTTTCAAGCATGTTGAGCTGAACACACCCACAGAATCAGACTCCATCACATTCCCATATTTATACACACTGTGTCCCACTCTGCTATGTGACATCATTGCCGTTGCCGCAATACACATGCCATGACCTCATTCCCGACTCACATCCACCGTGCCCACATGAAGAGAAGCTTTCTCTTATTTCAGTGATGACGCAGAACGAAGTGTGTGCCATGCAGACAGAGGATTGTGCTGGTTATCTTCCCACCACCGCCTGACTGATATTGACATTTTGTGACCAATATGATCCTGGCATGAACAATTTTGTTACATTATCATTTTAGGCTCTATATTTTACAAGATATATAATACACAAAATACATGAAAGTTACATAATGCATAAAAGTTCTCTGCCATTTCCCTGTGTACTATTTGCAGCCCTACGACAATATATGATCTTGTTTTCTGTTTATTGTGTTACTGTCTTTCTATGAAGCAAGAGAGCTTTAACGCTACCTTATCGTCACGCTAGCACATTGTCAAGGAAGCACCGGAGGTTGTGTTGTTGTTTCTCTACCTAAGCTAATTGTGATGAGAGAAGTGAACAACAGTAAGAAACAAAACCTTAGTGGATGATGAGTCACAGAATGTAGTATAATACCAGATATGGCTAGGGGCTAATACAGTAGTCTCCATCTCTGCTGACTTAACAAACTGGTTTAAACTGCAGTGGTTAAAAGGTTTTGCTTGGATTTTTGGTGATCCATCTAAGTGATGTTCTGTAGGTGCTGTCAGGAAGGAGGAGAAATGCTGGTAGGAAAGCTGCCCTATGTAACAGCAATTTACTGATTACATTTATTTGATTTTTTTTTTTTTTTAAATCTCTCATATCAATTAATTTTTTGGAGACAGTTGATGTTTATATAATAAAACAGGTTTGTGCTACAAAAGTTATCTATGTTCAGCTGAACACTGTGGCTTTTTGCAGTTTGCAGTAGATTTATGTATGTGTTACATAATTTTAATTGTTTTACTGACTCCTCTAAAGCATTAGTGGTTTAGTCAGCAGTTCATTACAGTATAAGATGAGCCACTAAATATTAATTATATGTGGCTTAATTTAGCTTATACTGATAAGACTCCTCAATCTCAGTGATGTTACTGTCCATATTGGTCAGGCCCACTGCTTCCCTCCAGGCACCCACTAGAACACCCACTACTTCCTTCCACCACACTGACGCTTCTGACCTGCTTATTAACAGAAGTGGTATTCCTGGTTATGGTTGCTTCCATACCAAAAAGGGACAGGAAATGACTGTGAGAAAGGATTAGCATCTTTCAGAGAGTAATAAA
Organism: Hemigrammopetersius urotaenia; assembly: GCA_037974485.1. NCBI lineage: Eukaryota > Metazoa > Chordata > Actinopteri > Characiformes > Alestidae > Hemigrammopetersius > Hemigrammopetersius urotaenia. The sequence continues at coordinate 4,621 of JBBPDC010064117.1, forward strand.
TAGCACCTACTACTAATTCTACAATGCTTAATTGGTGATGGTGGTGTGTTTGGGTGTTTGTCTGGACTGTGTGTTTGGTTGAAGGTAATTGCTATAGCAGTGCCATCCCTCCCCACATCACTGCCGTCACTCTAAATGTCATTGAATGACGAGAGGCCTGTCAGGCTGCCATGCTGACTCAGGGACCTATGAAATCATCATTCTGCAAACAATTTTCTTTCTTTTTGTGTCTGTCAGATGGTCTAAGGAGGATATACTGTGATTCATACGGCAGCAAAACGGAAGTAAACAAAGTCGTTCAGACAGACCACATAAATTATTTATAATATTTCAAACAACTTATACCCCCCTCCCATCTCTGTGTCTCTTTTTCTAGAACTCTCTATCAGAGATCAGCAGTAAGCTCCAGGCGTGCACTCCTCACTTTGTACAGTGTGTGAGGCCCAACGGGGCGGGCCAGGCTGAGATCTTCGACAGTGTTCTGGTGTCCACCCAGCTTCAGTACGTCGGGGTGCTGGAGATGGTCCGAATGATCCGCTATGGCTACCCAGTGCGACTGTCCTTCTCAGGCTTCATCAGCAGGTAATGCCTTCCACTTGCTCCTCATTTCAATCCAGCATAAAGAAACCTATGGTAGAAAAAGTGAAAATGTCCTTAGCTGTGCCCTAAGCTCCATGATACACTCATATTAGTGCAACACACACACATGACCATGTCCCTGCAATGCTGATGTCACTGCTCTGCTAGGAATTGTCCTCCACTCAAATAATGTCCGCTCAGGAAAGGTCCTCCCTTGCCAGGGTAGAGCGTGAAAGGTAAATTATACATAAGCCCATGGGCTAGTGTCAATGATGTTATACTCACAGTATATATGTATATATGGAGAACTTAGACAATTTCCCATACACAGTTACTGTTTATCTGCTTAATTTAAAAAATGAAATATGAAAGACAGTAATATAGTAAACAAATAATAAGCAAATAATATAATATTCTGTTCTAAAATTTACAGAAAAAGGCAATTTTGTGGTGTTTAAACCTTTGCATATGTTTGTATAAGGAAGATGTCCTGATAAAATGACTGAGTGAAAGGTAGACGTACCTAATGAACTCAGTGAATAAAATTTTGGGAATCGTAGTATTGATAATGATAGCCCCTTCTTCAGTTGAATTATGGGTGTTAGAGCAGAAATAACACCAAACTGTGCAGAACTGGTGTGCCTCCAGGATTAGAGTTATTCACACTGGCCTAACAGTTCTTTCAGCTAGGGACAGTTTGTCCGGTAGCCGCAATTTGCTAGTTATCACAGCTTGTTGGTAACGGCTCATATTTGATTGTGATTCAGGCATTACAGTAAACCCCCAGTTTTATGCGGATCAATTTTTTTTTTGTTTTTTTTTTAAAGAAACAAACTCATAGTTGTACGCGGAAATCCCCACAATAACGCGGAAACTGCAAATATCATCCGCCTTTTTTTTGCCTTTTTTGTGGCAATAAATACATTTTTTCTGCATGTTTTCACACAACGGGACTCAGGGCAGGTTGTAGCCGACCTGGAAGGTTTTTTTTTTTCTTCGAATTCCACACCCGGGTTAAGCCCTCCCGCTCCAAGAGTGATTTCTCAGCAGTGCAAGCACTCAGACACTTCAAACTCCACAGTTCTATTGATCTCCAGGAGACCTTTCCAACGAGCCCTCATTTGTATTTTTAGCCCGAGTAGATCAGAGGTTATTTCCCGAAAACTGTTCACCTTGGCAATTTTGGCAATTCCGAGCTTCCGACCTTCCGAGTTGCATATCTCGGCAGAGAATTTAAATTAAAAGAGGCGAATGCGGGTGTACCTTTACATTTTCTTTAAGCGTAATGCATTAAACTGAGTTTTAAATGAAATTAAAGTGTTCTGGGAGCATATTTACACTATAAAAATGGGCATCTTTAGGCTTTTTTTTTTTACCAAAACACAACAACGCTGTTTTGCACTATACGCGGGTGCTCTTGAAACGGAGCCTCTGCGAAAAGCGGGGAATTGCTGTACTTGCTATGCCTGGGTGAGCCATACTAAGCCTCACCCTGTCTGTTTTCTCACAGTGTGTGGCTATGTGAGGGTACATAAGGACAGAGCAGAGGATCAGATAGGTGAATGAGTGCAAATAGAGCAGCTGTACATTAAGCCTCTCAGCTGCTGACTTGGCCATGGGTTTCGGTGCACTCAGCACATGTTGCTTGCAGTTAAATGTTTAGCTTAGATTTCAGCCGCCTGAAGTAAGTGAGGTGAAGAGGCACTGAAAGGTGGATGGATTTGAAGTGCACTTTCTCTCCGGTTGACGTATGTGGCTGCGCAAATCAGACAACATGACTCATGACTAAAGGGATAGTTTGGCTAAAAATCAGACATGTTTGGCATCTGAAGTTTGCCTTTTTAGCTTTGCACTGGAGCTACAAGACTAAAATAGCTAACAATCAATGGGACTTTATCGGTATGTAGATTTGTCTCACTCCAAGGTTTTACATCATGGTTTGATATGAGTTTTGTACACTGGTGGGAAAATGCATATGGCTAAGTTGCTTTTCATTTATTGGAACATTTCACTCTTATATAGGCCATGTTTTTTATGTAGGGCTCATAAAACAAGTAATGACAATGTGTTAAATTGAAAAGCATCTGTTATGTTGGAAAACTACAAAATAAAAATAATAAATATAATAAAATAATAAATAAATAATATAATAAAACTGCTTCAGGAGGAGAGTTGCAGTTTTTTCCACGTAGGCAATATTTAAAGAGTCAATGCTTAAGCCCAGCATTGTTCCAAAAAACAGTAGGGAGGGACAACAGGTACAGCTAGACAGCATTTTGAAATAGACAAATGTACATAACTTTTTAGAAGGACAAAAGGGTTTCCCTTTATGTTCTAATATATCTGGTGATTTAGGTGTGCTGTTTGCACAGTGGTAAAAACTCGCTTCCTTCACATGTTACCTACACTTCAAGGCTTCACTTCAAAACTGAAGAAGCAAACAGAGATTTGTAGATTACATTTGGCGTAAGAAGAAAAGACTGTAAATTTGATACTTTATCAAACTGTTCATTTTGGTTTGTAGTTTTGTGTAGTTCGGCTGGAGGGTTGCTGAGAGCTTTGTCACAGACTGCTTTGCTCTGTACTATGATTAATGGTGTGAGGGACCCAATTGCAGAAGCTCGGTCATGAGCCCTTTTACAATAGACTGGAAATGGGTCTGATCAAAGGGGTTGCAGAGACCTGGGACAGGTCAGGATGAACTGATCCAGAGGAGGGAGGAAAGGAGCAGAAAGAGAAGGAGAAATCAGTTTAGAAAAGAGGGAGAGGGAGAGTTTAAAAGAAGCTGGGAGAGGTGTAATTGTAGAAGATGTTCTGTATTCTCAATTTCTGCCTTTCGAACAGAGCATGCTGTTTTTCTTTCATTCACTGGGTACAGTGTGACTCTGCTCATCTTGCTTGAGGAGGCCACGGCCACAGCGCTGTGTCACACTGACACACTCCCTCTGGCTCTGCTGCACACTCTGCTGCGCCGGCTCATAATGTTCCTCTCAGTCTTTGTCACTTTGTCATCTTTCTTCAATCCTTGCCTGTTTTCCTCCCATCTTTACAATCTCTTTGCTACACTCCATCTTTATTTGCTTCCCTTGTTCGTTTCCTCAGGATGTTATCAATTTTGAATTGTGTTTATCTGATTTAATTTATTTATATCTTACCTTTCTCTCCCACATCATTATAGTCATTTCAGTGTTGTTCGTTAAGATTTGACCTTCCACATCTCTCTCTCTCTCTTTCTCTCTCTCTCACACTCACACTCACACACACACACACTCTCACACACACACACACACACACACACACACACACACACACACACACACACACACACACAAACACACCTCTCTCTGTCTCACTCCTTCTGTGTAAGGGATAAAGGGATTACAGTAACATTCCAGTGAGATAATGAATTGGGACACTGCTGGTCACATGATGCTGGAAGTTTCCACGACTTTGTTGTAAACATCATGAATCTTTCAGCGGAGAGAAGGAGAAAGAGACACACGAGATAGAGAGACAGACAGAAGGACACTGACAGACCATAGAAAGAGAGATGGACTGACACAGAGAGATGAAAGGGGTCAGACAGACCACTGTAGACATTTTATCTGGACGGAGGCTTATAGTTCAGTGGCCCATCTCCAGTCCCCTGTTGACAGTGGATTAAATAGCTAGTGATAGTCTTGTGACTGCAATTGTGTTGAGAACGAGAAGAGCATAGATTGTCTTGTGATACTGCCTGATGTTGTGACTGTATGAAATGGAGCAGATTGTCTCCTGATAGGCTTAGTGTTTCTACATGTAAATGTCAGCCGGGCATAATGCTTTAACAGACGCAGTTGTGATTTAATATACTGTTTGGGATTTTGACCATAATACAGCTGCCACACAGGGTTAATATAGTCTTTCGATTGTCTTTAGTTGATATTTGTACTTAGAGTAAAATCTAATATATTTCATGTTATTTGTAAGTTTTGTTTTAGTTACATTAGCAATAAAAACTCTGCTGATGCGCTAAAAAAGTGGTACACTTAAACTACCTGATTCGGTTGGGCGGAGTACAATAGGGCTAACAAGCTCCTGGATCTTATTTTCAAACCGAAAAGCAAATGGTACAAAACTAAAACATGCATTTATTTACTGTGAATTATTGCTGATTGCTGTTTTTTGGAGCCAGTTGTAGAAGAATGAACATAATGTAATATTTAATCTTTATTTTTTCATTTTCTAAAGGATTATAGACAGAATTTTCTAAGCTGAAGCCTAGTAATGATTTTATATTCTTAACCTTTGCCTTTTGGCTTAAGCTTTGGATAATATTTTTAAATGCGTTCAGTGATGTAGAATATGATATATTCTTGTAGAAAATTGTATTAATTTGAATAAAGTAACTTCAGTATATCAATTCTGTCAGTGTTCTGAATGCTGATTCATTTTAGGTTTGGACCTCAAGCTACATTTACTTGTGTTGAAATAGCAAGCCTGAGGGTTAGTAAGGGTCTGTCATGTTAAGTAGCTAGTAAACAGATGGGGGCTTGCATTCTTTCTCTTTCTTTGCCTCTGCCTATAGAGTGGACACTCATTCTCTCACTATGGAGACAGACAATCATGACGTGTTGTTTTGAAGTCTGTGAGCGACTTACTGGGTGACGTCGTGCCAGGGGTACGGTCTGTTTTTGTTCGAGATAGATAACACGTACGGGTGTGCGCACGCGTGTGTGTGTGTGTGTGTGACTGTGAGTGTGTTAGCATCACAATAAGGCAGCAGCAGGCCAGACAGGGTGAGAGGGCTGCTGAAGCGAGGCAGACGGCAGAGAAAGGCCAGCCAATTGTGATGGAAATGCTGGACTTTTTTGAGTGTGACATTGCCTGATACTGAGGGTCATTTTACATAGTCTTAGGGGGAGCCCTTGCCCTGCTAGTCTTTAATGTCATTTGGATGTTGGTTTCTGTTTATTTTCATATTTATTTAGGACATAAATATACTATCGTTGTTGTATATGTAGCTATAAGCTTGAGATTGTTATAAGTCTAAGGTTCTAAGGGGCCAAAAACAATAGATAGATAGACAGACAGACTGACAGACAGATATGCTTTTTTCTGCTTAATGAAAATATATCACATAATGGTGCAAAGAACAACACAACACAATACAGCTGTACCATCAACACTGTCTCATTGCCTCACACTCACTAGCTATCTTTTTACTTGTTTTCATGAAACTGCAGTGTGTAAACACAGTGTTTCAGTTCAGAGTGGGCATGCATACGAATACCAGTATTCACACATTAAGATTTTTGAGAGAACGCACAGTTTGATTAATACAGACTGTTCTCCTACATGTTAGCTCTGCTTGTGTGGAGTTTGCTTACTATGTGGAATAGATATGTAATGAATGAAAAGCTGTAGATAAATGCTGCTTTATGTTTGTGTGCTTGCGGATGTGCATGTGTGCTCAGTATGAAGCATTTTTCTGCCAAGGCCGTGTTCATTTCATGAGGAGCTAAAAAAAAACTGGCCGGCCATTCACAAAGAGCCCATTTAGAAGAGTCTCTGCTTCCATGCATTCATCAACAAAAGTTGTTGTTCACGGTTGACCACTGGTTTAACCATTAATTAAAGCATGTATGTATGTGTGTATCTATCCATCCATCCATCCATCCATCCATCCATCCATCCATCCACCCACCCACCCATCCACCCACCCACC